>VXAV01004361.1:149077-160257 GCA_013399715.1 Alectura lathami
TTAAAGCAAACTGAGGTGAATTTACTTAGTTCTCTTATCTTCTGGTTCTAGCAATTGTTCATTTCTGTTCTTTTCCAGTCTGAGTTCTTCTTTCCTGGAAACAGCTGGTGAGAATTGTATTTCAGGCCTTGTTGTGAAGCCTGGAGAATGGCATTAGCAGCTCCCTCTTCCCTCCGGAAAGGCAAATACTTACACACATTACAGCTGTGTGTGCCTCTCATGCAGCTTTAGCCTACTGACAGCCCACAGCAATCCCTCTGTTGTTTTCCAGTTGACAGCAGTGCTTCCTATTGGTTATAAAAGTTAAATTCTGTGTCTGTGTTGTTAACTCTTACTGTATTTCTATTGCTCTCATCCCTGTATTTTTCTGGTTCTTCCTTTACAACAGTCTTCAACTCCATCACATCAGCCAAATCTCCACTGAGTATGTCATTAGTAATTACATCAACACAACCTCACACTTTGCCCCAGCCTCTTAAAGAAAATGTGAAATTTGACTAGCCCTACAATCAGTTCCAGAAAGTTCCAAGTTTTTTTTTTTTCCTGGAAATCTTTTCAGGAAATTTGTTTCTTATCAACATCTCCAAGTACCGCCCACACGTTAGCTAATATTCTTTTCTCATCTTATAATTTTTGAACTAATCAGACTTTTCTTTAACTGAACTAATAAATTTCAGCATGGTAACATATAAAGTCTGATAACAAAATCTTTGATCTGACTAGATTAGACTTACTGTAGTGATTGCAGAACTTTTCTGCTGGTGACTTTATTTCCAGTTGTGAGTAAATGGAGACACAGAATGCAAGTAATAAGTGTTGCAACACTTATTTGAAATCTCTGATTTAGGAAATGTTGTCTTACAACTTGCTGTTAGTTACCTTATTAAAAATCAAGTTAATCTGAAAAGCTATAATTATAGGTGAATTTAAATGTATTTGAATCCCTTTTATCTTCTGTGACATAGCCTTTCTTCAAAATCTAAATTCAGACAAATGTGGATGATAGGGTTTGTCTGGATTGTGTTCCACTCTCCACACAAAACCACAGCCGTTCTTCCAGCTGCTGCTCTGCCAAGCTCAGCAGATTTATATAAAACACTTGCTAGAAGAACTGTAGTTTTGGTGGACAGTGTTTGTAGGTTGATGGGGTGAATATTATCAGATCCTCCTGGCTGACACCAAACTCTTGCAGTGTTTTCTCCATCATTTTCTTTCTAATTCAGCAGCAATGTATCTCAGCTCCCTCTATTATTCTCTAGGGATGAAATTCATTCACACACGGAGGGCCAGTTGCAAGACATTGAATTAGTAATTTTTTAATTAGTTCTCAGTGCACGGGAAAATCTTATGTGCAGGGTTCATTAGGACTTTCACTTATTCTCTCCTAGTAAGGTGTAGATCATATAATTTTAATTCACACTTAAAAATGTTTGTCACTAGCGGGCAGACCTGCAAACTGAGGAGCTGAAGTTCCAAGGTTCTTTCTTTATCATGTACCACCAGCAGTAAAGAATTTTATTCTGGGAAGTAAATAGCTTTCTAGTTTGAGAAAGAATCTAGCTTCTTTCTCTCTTAGAAGTACTGACTCTGTAATGCTAAGAAAATTAAAATACATGCATGAGAAAATGTGTTCAATAAAGAGAAAAGACACAACTCTGAAGCAGAGACATTGAGTTTAATTGATTTTGACATGGTTATTTTTCAAAATGTAGTTGCATTTGAAATATATGTTTATCTACAAAATCTGAGGTTTGTGGCTGTCCTTTTTAGTGCTGGTAAGCACCATATTAACTTTTTAATGCACTATTTTCAAATTCTTTTCCTGTGTATAAATGTTCGTGACCATAAATTTGAATGCTTGTAACTTTATTGAACAAATACGGTTTAGATTATATCCTTTTTTCAAGTCATTGTCTCTGCCTATTCCCTCTGTCTCTCATATTTTTTATGTAAGTTAGACAAAAGCCTTTCATAAGGGAAAAATATATTTGTTCTTTCTCAGTTTCCTTCCATTCTATTATTTTACAGACTTTACTACTAATTTTTAGAAACTCTGTAATTTGTTTTTCCTTTCCATTCATTCATACATTTTAAAAGTTGTATTGCAATCATGTTCATTTCCGACACACTCTTTCCACATTTGCTCTCTTCTGCTTTCAGAACATAAGCTACAATGCTCTCAAGAGCACCAGCTACTGGATTTTGTAGTTTCCAAGGAAGTTTACTAAAGCGTGGGGGCTGTCAGCCACCCAGTCAGTCTGGCCTTTGGAAATCTTTCCTTTAAAAGCCCAATATGTAGGGGTGGAATCCATTCATTAATCCTTGCAGAGTGAGACATGTATTAGCCTTTTGCTTTCATATTTCTTTACATTAAATTTTCACGGCAGAAAAAAGCCACGTCTTCATGATTCACATTTGTGTATGTAGAGTTAATGGTAGCATCAGCCAGCTGGAAGAAAATCGCTTATTATATAGCAAAAAACTCTCTTCTTAAAATGAAGAAACTAGAAGGTGTTTTCTTGTACAAAGAATTTATGACCCAAAAAACTTTAGCAACTTCAGCAACTTTATCTTCTTAGAAAAAAAGAAAAAAAAAAAAGAAAAAATCTTGAGGCATGAATTCCTGTCATGTGAGAATCCTTGTCTGGCACTAAGGCCCTTGTTTCCAGAAGCGAAGTGATACTGGAAAATATGCAGTAAGTTCTAGCAAGCTGCTGTAAATGGGCAAGAGTTAAATGGAGCTCTTTTGTTGAAATAATCTGAGGTAGAAATACTATTTTCAAAGGAGAAAAATAATATCTGATCTTAAAAAAATATTTAAAAATTGTAATACATGGCTAGTACCATAACTAAAGTTTGAAGTCCAGTCTAGCCTTTTCTGGTGCCAGTGGGAAGATTGCTGCTGACTACAACAAAATCCACAAAAGAAGAAATGTATTCCAGTTTCCTTGAATATGCTTGAAGTCAATCATGCACTTAAGTGCTTCCTTATAACCGAAAAAGTTAAGCAAGCATATACTGCCTCTAACTAGTCACATTTTTTTCTTAAAACTGAGAAATGTCAGTGACTAGAGGAAATATTAGTAACTTCTTGTACTTGTCTCTGCTGGGTAATTCACTTCCTTAATGCAGTCATTCTTATTTTTCCAGAACTAAATCTTATAGCCAAACGTATTAAATTCCATACCTTATTATTGTGAACACAATGTGGATATTTCCAACTAAACCTGTTGAACAGATTATCCCAATCAGAAAGGGAAGGATGATTGTCTCTGCAGCTCTGATCAGCTGGTAATGATGCTCTCTACTCCAAGATCCGTTGAAGTCTGGTGTAATATTCTGACAGGAAGGCTGAAATTCACTCATTCTTCAGCAATGTTAATATTTGGTTCTGTAGTAGCAACAGAAAATAAATAATTCATAGACTAATCACGCACATTATGGTTTAAAGTACACTTCTTATGAAACGGTATTTTATAAGTTCATAAAACACTGAATAAAATCAGCCTCAGTCTTTACCTTCAAGATTCTTAATTGTCCAGATCTGCAGTCCTATATTTCCTCAAGTAAAGATGATATAATTTTCCTTAGATGATTTTCCCACCACTTCAGCTATGCAGCTTTAGCCTGAGCTGTTTTATTTGCCTAGTGCAACCTTGAGCTGACAGTATCTGAACAAGTATGTAATGGCACTGTGCTCAAAATAATTTAGTAAACCCTGCTGAGAGTCCAAATAAATGAAGCACAGTACTCTCCTGCAGTTACTTCTGTAACCAATTGGTTTTTAAACCATACTCGTGTAATTTTTAATCCTAATTTAAGACATACTGATCTCTATGGGAAGCTTGATCTTTATTTCAGTATCTATAAAAAAATAGGCAGCCTGAAGTAAAAATATCCTCTATGTAATATAAAATTCCCTTACCCATTTGAGAATAAAATAATCCTTTTTGCAAATTTTATTCTTTACAGGATCATGAGTCACTGCTCTTTAATAACATCAAATTAGCAGTAGCAGGGTTCTGCTGTTCAAGATGCAGGACAGGCACTGACTGATAGAGACTTAATTTTCTTGCCCAGACCAGGGTCCAAGAGGTTACCTGTGATAATAAGCACAAGGATGTCCTCTTTTGGGCCCTAATGATCTAGTAGAGTAACTCCTTCTTCCTATAACCTGTGGCAGAGAAACAAACTCTTGCACTTGGAGCGAGACTATGTGCTCAATACCACCCTNAATTATGGGGGAAATTCAAACCAGTACTTGTTCATCACTTCAGGTCACAGAAACCAGCTGCACACAAATGCACCACAACAGTGCATTTTGTTCCCTCCCCTGCACATCTTCCCCACCCTCCAAAAAAGAAAAAAAAAAAAAAAAGGAGAAAAGAGGGATCTGGCTCCTTGGTTGCTGAAGTATGGAAGAACACACATTTAGGACATGTAGTAAGGATTTTTTTTGAAGTTTGGATGAAATTGGCTATGAAACTGAGTAAAGATTTGGACAGAATAATGCTGATTTCATGAGTGTTCTGAAGACTTCTCTGGTATATATTAAGCATTTATGCTACCGAAGTGCTTAATACAAGGTGTCTAATTCTTTCCCTCACCTATTGTGTATGGATGTGTTTCTTATTAAGTATTTTATCTATAACCAGGTAGTTCAGTCACTTAAAATACATAGAACTTATAGAATGAATTTATTCCTCATAATTGCCAAAGATCATTACAGGAATCAGTGCACACTAACTGATTTGTTTTGAGTAACACAACATATTTTTATTGTAGGAAAGATCAAGCAAGAAGAGTAGCTATTGTATCTAAAATTTATGCATTCTGAAGGAATAAATGTTGGTGACAGATTAATCAAATAAGAAACAGACAAAAAAAATTGCTTTTTTATTCAACTCCATTCCACTCCAGACTGATTTGCATATGGAAAAAGGCAGCTGTAGAACTTGACTACTGCTTTGACTTGGGTTTGGTGTCATTTATAAGTGTTCTCACTTTCTCTGGTGCCTGTGGCATGCTCAGATTCTGTCTGAATCACAAGCTCACATCTGGCTGCTACAAGGTCCTGCAGTTCAGCACTGATTTTAGCACTAACTTGGAAGGCTGCGAGACAAAAGCTGATCTCATTTTAATCAAGGAAATGCATATTTTGGGCTCAGTGCTTTTTGATCCTTTGTTTTGTTCTTTTCTCCACTGCCTATATTCTAGAAAGACCAAAAGATGTGTATTTCGTTGTTTCTGCCACTGATTCAGTGCATTACCTCAGGTGAGTTTATGTCCTTTACTGCTTGGCCAGTCCATCTGCAAAAGGCAGACACAAAGTTTTTCTCTAACCTCAGTAAAATAACAGAAGATCCAGAGACAGAAAATACTTTCTATAATGGCATTCAATCTATACCATACAAATACATTGTATCCCCAATTACAACTACATGGTCGTAAAAGCTCTAATAAACAGTGAGAAAACTAAAGAGAGTAATAGGCTCAACCTGTACTTATATGGAGCAACCATGAAAACTGATCCCTGCTCTTGTCAGCAGGAGTTTGCACAGAGCCGTTGACAACTTACAGGCACTTTTNGTACTGCAAGTTCTTCAGTAGTTCTTTAATTTTTATTTATTAAAATAAATAAATACTTACATGATTATTTACATCATCCTGCTTGATTGAACAGCGTATAGAGCTCAGTATATTTATAACTCACATTAGGAAATTCACTGATTCTTCTTCACATATGACTGTAAACTTCACTTTCTTTTAACTCTGAACCAAATACTGCTCACTTTGATTAGAATATTTATTACCTACTAGATATTCATAACCATCCATTTCTTAAAAGAAGTGTAAAATTATATTCCAGTCAGCTTCTAAGACATTTGACATATTTTTGCACATGTAACAGTGCCTCAGGGCTCTTGAAGATGAGCCCTTGTGTTTGAATGCACTTAAGATTAAAAAGAAGACACTAGGAGTAACTCTGCTCTGCTGAGTGTGTGACCCCCCAAAAAAATCTGTCCAGGAAAAGAAGGAGGTAATGCTACCAGAAAAAAACATTAGATGGGAATATCATAAATGTAGCTCGTTCTAAATAATGTATCTTGTGAAGCAGATTATCTCCTCTCTAGTGCATTCTCACTCTCTATAAATGCTTGTTAAAATTTTGAAGCGCCTCTCTTTTAGACAGTATATAAGATTTGAAAGTATTCTCTTCAGACTGCAGAGAGGAAAAGTGCAGCCCATAGTTTACAAGAGGACAACTTACGATTGGATCAAAATAAGCTTGGGATTTTTTGAGCAAACTGTGATTTGTACTATGCTATTCGTCCTACTTTTGATTAGACAGGATTTCATTATTTGCTTTGAATTATTGGAACCTCTTCAATGTTTCCTTTCATATGCGTCCTCTGGAAAGACTACCGATGGAAATGCAAGTTAAATATCACTGCTTATGTTACACCACTTATACCCACTGAGGCTGAAGGCCTTATGTGTGAAGCAGTACATATATGTAAACAGTTTATACTGCTTGTTGTGACTCGATACTGGATGCTTGCCATTACCTGGACAAAGATTCAGAAGGAGCAATGAACTGGGCACCAACTGAAATAGGAAGGTAGAAACAATCTCTGGCCTGCTTAGGAACTGTCCTGCCATTTTAACCCTCTGGAATGGTCACAGAGCCGGGAGATTTGCTACTTCTGCTTCTGTGTTTCCCTGTTTCAGCACCATACGTACAGCTCCACCGTATCTTTGGCTCATGTGATGTCGCTTTTCCATGTCAAAAATAACCTTCCTTGGTCTTTGTATGTGGTACACTACCTGCCACTAGGAGAGTGGAGAAGGCTTCTGGCTGTTCCTCCTGTACTTACAGCAAAATTTTTGTCTTTCTTTGGTTTCCCATGCAGCCTATAGCTGTTAATCCATCCAGCTGGATTAACAAACCACTTTGGTGTGGATAAACATTTTTGATAGATCCACTTTTATTTTGGGCAGGGGGAGGAGGAGAGAGGAAAAGGAATGTACTGATTAGAAAACAGAGAAAACATTGCTCAGTATATGGCCTTCTCATTGAGTCACAGAATTTTGATGACATTGTAGCAGTAGCTTATTGGAGATTTATATGTAAGACCAATATAAATTCAGTGGAAGAACTGCTTCCACAGAATTTTTTACTCAATCCCTAACTACCCTGTAGGTGGCATTACAAAGCAGATGTTTATTTCTATAACTCTGATGAATGAACCCAAGTTAAGCTACTAAGGGGAGACATTTTTCTTCACACGATATGACCTGACCTCACATGAGTCTGATATTGAAATGCATAGAAAATAAGGCAACATGTCAGGAAAAAGACAATATTTAAAAATAATAGACCCATTTGATTTTTAATCCTGATTTAAATGCATGACAGTAATGTTGCACAATAGCCTTTATAAAAACCCTCTAAATTCCATTTTTGACTCAGTTTCTGCTGCAAATTAGGGATATTTGCTTCTTTCTTAATAAATATGAGGCAATGAATGGCCAACAGAAAAGGTCATCCTGACCCATTCCAACGAGTAGGAAGCAATAGAAAATTATAATTCTTTTAAAAAGTTGAACTCCTGACTTGAGATATAGCTGCCACATCCCACAAATCTTTCCTTAGCCGTACTATATTCCTCTCTGTAAAGCCACCACCCTAAGCACGCTGCCTTAAGTCGTGCCAGAGCATCTTTCTCTCCAAGATGAGCTTGCATTTAGCGAGACACAGAGTTTCGCTGTCCTCCCAGGACATTAACCTGCTCCAAGGTTTTACTAAAGGCACACACACCTTTCCACTAAAGACAAGCACCCATCCCAAAGCGGGATTTTAAATCTATTTTTTTTGTAATTAAAAGGTTGAAGAAAGAAATTGCTCAAAGTTTATAAAATTTTAGCAGCCTCTGCCTGGAAGCCCCCACTCGGGAGCACCCTCGGGTGGCCTTCACCGTCTCCAGCCCCACCACTCGCCTTGGGGACGGCAGCAGCCCCCGGAGTCCCCCGCTCCCTCGGCCACCGCCGCCGGCCGGGGCTGCGCGGGCGCCCGGCTTCTCGCCGCTGCTGCAGGGAAGGGACAAGAGCTGTCTTCCCCCCNAGGTCCGCGGCTGGTTCGTGCCTCCGGCAGGGCAGGGGGAGGCAGCGCCCTGCTCCCGACACGCGGCCCAACGCTGAACGCTCACACGGGTGTTAAATGTAAAAAAGAGCACGATAGCTGCCTTGGAGAAACCAGCAAACAAACAAAACAACAACAAAAAATCTCTCTCTGTGAATGCATTTTAAAGATCATACGAAAATGCCGATTTTACTGCCTACTGAGTTCCACAGCAGTTGTGTCCATGCAGTTTTAAACCTGTCTGATATTTCAGGGAGTCCTTGATAAGAAATCACAAAGAGGAGCAGAGGGACATGGCCACATCTGCCTAACGTCAGAGTGACTATCAAAGAACTGTGGCAGAGTTCCTGATCTGTACTAAAAACAGAGAGGACTGGACAGCTCTAGTTCAAGTTTTTCAAAGTACCGCATCTGTTTCTGGTTCTGATCAGCAAATGCAGTGACCTAAATATTTTTGTAATTTCTCCTCTTATATGAGTGTGAATGCATGTTTGACTCAACTGATAGCTATTCCTTTTTTTTTTTTTTTTTTTTTTTTGAATTGTAATTCTAATAGTTTACATGCAATAAATACATGAATTGAGGACTCCTGAAGCTAAGACATTACAGCACCGTAGCACTGACAGAAGATTATTCTCAGCATTGCCTTTCACCTAAGCACAATTTTAGCAAAAATATTTCAAATCAGTTGGAATTCAATTTTGCTGAAACGTTCATGCTTTCTCTCACTTCAAAGACACACCTTAGTTGTTTATGTTCAAATTAACATCTCAGATTATCTAGAAAAAAACTTACCCAAACTTCCCAAATTGCCTTAAAAAAAAATATCCCTCTACGCCCTCTCAGAGAACTGCAGCTCACATGGGAGTATATGAAACATGAACTGTCTCAGTGGAGTGGACACATGAGAAAGGCTGCTAGGAATAAAAAATCAATTTGGGAAACAGCAGTGTATGTTTTACACCCAAAGGAAAGCGAAAGCCCCATGGGTATATTCCTCACTGATAAGTTCTGGAAACGAAAGTTTCTCAGATTGCTGCCAGCTGCCTTTTTGTGCTCAGGACTGAGCCAGCCCGTCTGCTTTTAGCTGCCCCAGACATTTCCACCTGAGATAAGCCACCATAACAGCAGGTTTCATCCCTCTTACCCAGTTGTCAAAAGATCAGGGCTAGAAAAGTTTGACATTAAAAGGAATGAAAAAAATCCATGTAAATCTGGCAGAACCAGGTCAGAGAGGTGGATAATATGTGTAATACTTGCACATCTGTGAGAGAAGTGGTATCTGGCAGGAGGGAAGCAGTGGACAGTTGAGGTTGTTTCTACTCTGTAGGCACGAAAGGGAAACAAACGGCATCAGTCAGATGACTCTAAAGGAAAGTCGCAGGAAAGTGGGCAGAAAGAGAGACAGACAGCTCAGTACAAGAGCTGTAGGTCATATTTAGAGGGTGGAGGTATCTGTCTCAGGATAGAGTATTGCTGGAAACCGTTACAGGAGAAGGGGACAGAGGAGTGTGGGTCACTGTGGAAAGTCAAATAAAGACAGGTGAGTGTGTCTAAGTGGCCGGTGTAGTCCTTAGACATACCAACATTAATACCAAATAGAAGAAGAGAAGGAGAAGAGACAGCATCTTTATTTGGTGCAAGGAGCATTATGCCCTCTTCATTTTTTGTAGCATGGAAAAAATCATAGAAGATTCAAAAAAGCAGGCTGACAATTTCAAGCCTGGAAAGCAGGCACATAGAGAGTGACTTGGGGTGAAGAGGAGAGGTGTTTGAATCTGTTTCTTTAGCAAAGAAAAGATTAGAATCTTATTGTGTCATTAGTTTATGAACATCAACATAATGCGGAAAAAAAAAAAAAAAAAAGTTTTACAAGTAAGAGCTCTTTGCCCAGCAGACACAAATGCAATTAAACTGACAGTCAGAAGGCTGGTTTAGAGAAAAAGCACAATGGAAATAAGACATCAATTTGTCTTACCGAGTTTAATGGTAGGTTCTCCAACAGTGAAATGGTTTTAAAGCAGTTCAGATATTTTTTTCTGACTTATATGCTTTTGTCCAAATGGAAATTAATTGGAAATAGCATATTTTAAAATATTTTAGAGGAGAGCAGACAACTGCTCTCAGTGTATTTACTATCTTTCTAATCTATGAGAAGGCTGATACCAGAGTTTGTAAGTGTGGTACTTAGCCCTTTGGACAAAGCTTTGTGTATGGGTTTGCGCATTCAAGCTTTGTACATACAGTGACAGAATGGAAATCCTTCAATTTCTGGTAGTTTGTGATGCTGAGTACCTTAAAGCAAGCACAGCAGCAAATAAGAAAATACCTACTGGGATGTGAATTTTTTCATTTCTATATATTCCTAATCTTAAATAGAGAAAATTGACAGGGATTTTTTTGGATTCATAGCAGCTGTGACTTGTGATCAATGACATGTTGCAACCTTAACTGGTGTGTGCTGCACAAAAAACACTGTCTGGTTTGGGACAAGTAATGGAGATAAAAGTATGGCTCTCACTCAGTTCGGGGGATGTTTATCTAGAACAGAGAGATTAGATGAATAAGTATTTTGAATTCAGATCTAACCAGAGCAGACTGGTACTCTGGACTCTGTGTGGTCATTCTTTCTCTTGTTCTCTTTTTCGTACTGTGATTTTTAATTACTTCAGAACAACTGGAACAGCATGAAGAGGAGATGGCAGGGTTCCATGCTTATTGCAAAGTCCCTTGGGTAGCACAGATTAATTTATTCCAAGTCTACCAATCCACAGAGATGGTAGATAAATCAGAAGTAATGTCATGATCCTCTTCTTCTCTTTCTAAGAAAGGCAAAGATGCTTTCTAAGAAAGGCAAAGCTGGGACTTACTGGGGGTGGGAAGGGGCTGGGAAGGGGAAGAAGAGGAGCAGATGACACTGAGGAGCTGTGACCCTCCCATAGGTTCTGGGAGCCTCACTCCCTTGTGGAAGCAAGTCATAAATCCTTCTCCTTAGCATTTCTGCTTCTGCAGGTGGGTTTTTTTTTTTTTTTTTTTT
>VXAV01004361.1:162119-176086 GCA_013399715.1 Alectura lathami
TTTTTTTTTTTTGAATTGTAATTTTTTTTTCATTATGTCTCTGTCTGGCAGTTTCACAGACATTCCTTCACAGACGTTCTTTATTTATTTCTCATTTTTTCCCTACTAATATTGATTTTTATAGAAATGGGCAGCATGCTACTGCTTCCTGCTAGGCAAATCAGAGCATACCTGGAAAATAAAAAAAAGGTTATGGAGAAACAGGTCTGTAGCCTCAAAGAAAAGTTCCAACAAGAACCCTTGTTATTTAGCTATCTCTCTTACTTCTCATACAATTTTATGAAAATGATCTCAGTTCTGGGCACAATCACTGTCTGGCCAGTTGGCTGTGGTAGCAAGCTAACATTTTCAGGTGAGCACACCCAAAATCAAAGTGCACATATTCCTCCTGCTCACAGGCTTAATGAAACAACAGCTGCAGCCATGACAGTGTTGAACTGACGATGAGAAGATCCAATGAACCACAGTGCCAGTGTCAGTGCCAATGAGCAAATTCTTCATGATGAAATCTGTCCTCTCGGTTTTAACCTTTCACAGCACCAGGAAATCTGTGGAGCAGGTTTCAGACACCCTTGCTCAGAAAACACTTGCTGATGGAAACCAGTATGACCACAGTTTTGTGCATATAAACAAGGTCAGATATATATTTTTATGGGGGTTGTTGTGTGGCTGGGTGAAATCCACTCTTAGATAAATCATTTCAGTAAAATTTATTTCCTTTCAAAACCCTCAGTTATGTCCCTGGCCACCTTGTAAGGGAACAATATTTTGTTCTTTGCGGTAATACTATGCTGCGGGGCAAGTTATTTTTCCAGTGACTGATATAACAAGCACTGATACAGCAGTACTAGTAGAGGGTACAAATTCAAACAGGGAAAAATTTATATTTGAACCAGTAAAGAGGCTATAAAGTCACGTCAATTTGAACTTCAGCTGTATTGGTGTGGCTTAAGCAATAAATTCCAATGTATGTCTTGGTCCTCCTTCTAGAGTGTATGCCTGAGATATGCATTATTAAACCCCAGACCCTATAGTGCAAACATATTCTTCTAATTGTCCTGTACTTGTTGGTTTTATGAATTTCTTTCTTCAAATTTATCTATCTCCTTAATTATTTTTTAATGTTGGGAGATCTGAGGGATGTGGTGTTTTCTTCCTTGACATGGCATCTTCACGTTTCAACTTCTGGTAGTGCAGCGGCCTTCAGGACTGAGACCTAATACTCTGCAGCTTTGGTTCATGACAGCCAGCTCTTCTCAAGTGAAGGAACAAAGCAAGAACCCGTTCCCCATGTATACTAGCAGGACAAGGATATAAGGTTAAGTCAGAATATACCTCCACACCCCTGAAGCCACAGAGGAAGTCAGGATAAAGGAGGAGTTTGCCTCGGTAGATGAGGACTGGGTTAAGGACCAGTTAAGCAACCTAGACATCCACAAATCCATGGGTCCTGATGAGATGCACCCGTGGGTGCTGAGGGAGATGGCGGAAGTCATTGCTAGGCCACTTTCCATCATCTTTGGTAAGTCGTGGAGGATGGGAGAGGTGCCTGAGGACTGGATGAAAGTGAATGTCACCCCAATCTTCAAAAAGGGCAAGAAGGAGGACCCTGGTAACTACAGACCGGTCAGCCTCACCTCTATCCCTGGGAAGGTGATGGAACAACTTATCCTTGGCACTGTCTCTAGGCATATCAAGGATAAGAGGGTCCCTAGAGGCAGCCAACATGGCTTCACCAAGGGGAAGTCATGCTTAACCAACCTGATAGCCTTTTATGAGGACATTACCAGGTGGATAGACGATGGTAAAGCAGTGGATGTGGTCTATCTTGATTTCAGTAAAGCATTCGACACCGTCTCCCACAGTATCCTTGCGGCTAAACTGAGGAAGTGTGGTCTGGACGATCGGGTAGTGAGATGGATTGTGAACTGGCTGGAGGAAAGAAGCCAGAGAGTTGTGGTGAATGGGATGGAGTCTAGTTGGAGGCCTGTATCTAGTGGGGTCCCCCAGGGTTCGGTACTGGGACCGGTGCTGTTCAATATATTCATCAACGACTTGGATGAGGGGATAGAGTGCACCCTCAGCAAGTTTGCTGATGATACAAAACTGGCAGGAGTGGCTGACACGCCAGAAGGGTGCGCTGCCATCCAGCGAGACCTAGACAGGCTGGAGAGTTGGGCAGGGAGAAATTTAATGAAATTTAACAAGGGCAAGTGTAGAGTCTTGCATCTGGGCAGGAATAACCCCAGGAAGCAGTATAAGTTGGGTACTGACCTGTTGGAGAGCAGCGTAGGGGAAAGGGACCTGGGGGTCCTGGTGGACAGCAGGATGACCATGAGCCAGCACTGTGCCCTCGTGGCCAAGAAGGCCAATGGCATCCTGGGGTGTATTAGAAGGGGTGTGGTTAGTAGGTCGAGAGAGGTTCTCCTCCCCCTCTACTCTGCCCTGGTGAGACCGCATCTGGAGTATTGTGTCCAGTTCTGGGCCCCTCAGTTCAAGAAGGACAGGGAACTGCTGGAGAGGGTCCAGCGCAGAGCCACCAAGATGATTAAGGGAGTGGAGCATCTCCCTTCTGAGGAAAGGCTGAGGGAGCTGGGTCTCTCCAGCTTGGAGAAGAGGAGACTGAGGGGTGACCTAATTAATGTTTATAAATACGTAAAGGGTGGGTGTCAGGAGGATGGAGCCAGGCTCTTCGCTGTGACATCCAGTGTCAGGACAAGGGGCAATGGGTGCAAGCTGGAACATAGGAGGTTCCGCTTAAATATGCGGAGACATTTCTTCACAGTGAGGGTGACAGAGCAGTGGAACAGGCTGCCCAGAGAGGTTGTGGAGTCTCCTTCTCTGGAGACATTCAAAACTCGCCTGGATGCGTTCCTGTGCGATCTGCTCTAGGTGTTCCTGCTTCGGCAGGGGGATTGGACTAGATGATCTTTCGAGGTCCCTTCCAATCTCTAACATTCTGTGATTCTGTGATTCTGTGAGAATTAAGTTGTAACATAGGTGTCACTAAAACGGTAAGAGGCTATGTGCTTTGTGGCTTTATACTGCAGTAGGAAAAACTAGTTATATACATAAAGATGTATAGAGTTTGAATAAGTAAATGTAGAAAGGCTGTTTCCCCTAATAATTTTTTTCTTTTGAGATCATTGCTCTTCAAAACATCAAGCTACCACTCATAATTTCATTTTAAATTAGTACATAATGGAAGAGAATTGTGTTTGCCTATAGTCAATGACAGCATGAGAGCATTCTTATGATCACATTAGTTAGAAGAAATAAAGAAAAAGTACTGGTGCTTAGGTACTGTTAGTGATTTTTAAGCACCTACGATAGGATCTTCAATCCTAACCAAAAAAAGTTGAAAGCTTCTCCTGAATAGCAAGAACAGGAAAAGTACTTCTTCACTAGAAAATCTCCATTCTTGTAGCTTCTGTCAGCTACTATCAAAGATAAAATGCAGCTGTAATTATGACTGCGTTTCAAAATCCATCTTGATGTGAGACCTGTAAGTCTTAGCAGTTAGTAGGTATTTTTAGAATTTTTTTCTACAGGAAACTGGAAAATATTTCTTTTGAGTTCAGTAAATTTCTTCAAGCCCATGGTGAAAATTTATTTTAAGCACAGTGGAACAATATCTAATAAGTAGTATGTGCCTGTGTATCTCTGTAGTCATTTAACTTTGCTGATGGGTATTAACTTCCTTGACAAGAAATTCAGATTATATTTAAATCTGGTAATGACAATTCATATCACATCTAGGAGAAGGCAATTTATTTCAGTTGAGGATTTTTTTTTTCCTTTAGATTACTTAAAATGCAAATTTTTGAAAATCAGAACTATTTTGAAGAAATTACACTGTAACTGAAATATTCAGAATAAACATTTCTCAGAGTTTTTCAGACTCATTCTAGAATGTTTAAAGTTCCAAGGAGTTTTAATATCCTCATTTCTTTATAACTTGTCAGATAAATCAGATTTTTCACATTGTAATATCAAAAGTTAAAATTATGACATCTCTAGTTCCTTTCAAACACATTGGCATCTTAGACTGTACCAGCTACTTATGTAAAGCACTGAGATTAGTTTTAGTTTTCCCACATAACTAAGCATATTCTTATAACTAGTATGCATTAAAATGGAATAAAATGAGACAAGTAAATATGGAGAATAAATATAGTGGTTCAACTATATAGCTATTTTTGAAGAATATGACAAATACTAAGTGATACGTGCCTCTTAAATCTTAGAAGTATGTAGAACATTTGTATGATAGATTTAAAATGTTACTGAAAACCAAATTAATTTTCCAGGAGTTTTCCCTGCTTTCTGCATCAGTGCTTTTTCCTTACACACTGTAATATCTGCCTATTGAGGAAAAGAAATCTATTCAGATTTCTGTCACATATCTGAAGACCTGTATTGAGAACACTCTCTTTCACTGGTTGAACAGATCTGGTTCTTTTGCTTGTTGCCTAGGTCTTCCAAACTTGTGTCACGCTTGTTTCTGTTCGATGAACTGCCCGCTGTGGATTCACCTCTTGTGTGCTGTCCTCTTTCTGGTGTAGAATGGAGCAGAAGGGGGGCACCACTGGGAACAGGAGAAATCCACTGTGCAAAATATATTATTTGCAACAGTCCTAGAGGGACTGTATTTTGCCTCTAAAACAATAAGTGACTTTATTAATTCTACAGATTTTACTTCCAAAATAATTCAAAATAAACTGCTTTATTCTAAAATTAAATGTTCCAGTGATGTCAGTTAAGTGAGGTGTAATTGTTCTGCACTAATCCAAAAAAACAATCCAAAAAAACAATTTCTAAAGTGAATTATACACAGTGAGGCCCACTTACACAACACTGGGACAATCCATACATGAAGTTTATTAGAAACAGTTAATTATAAACAGTTTTCTTCTTGCACAAAATTTTCCTATTGTGATGTATGATGTCAAATAATTGATTGACTTCTGATTGTCAGCAAAGAATGTAAGAGGCCAAAGACTGTTACGATAGAACTAATTCGTGGCCACCTTCATTTGGAGATACGCAGGAGTTCCTTTGCTAAGTGGTGTTACTGGGTAGGACACCAGCACTGCATCTTGCATTATGTTGGATTGTCCTCTGATCCATGTCACTCAGGTCAGCTGAAAATAGCCTCATCTGAGAGAATTTCACACATTTTTGTATTCTTAATGATTAAATAACTTAATTAGCAATCGTGATCCACTGGCAAATTCTATAGTTCTGTTGGTTCCTTGAAGAACTCGTAAGCCTGGTAGGACATATATATCAATGCTTTTCACAAACTGTCTTTATGCAGTGCATTTTCTGTTGAGTCATGCCTGAATCTGGTCTCAAGTCTTGATGTTCTAAAGAGGCTGATTCCACAACTATCAGTGAGCCTGTGTGCTGAGGCAGGCACCTTAGATGGAGAATTGTGGTAGCCAGCACAGCAGAGTAAAGCCAGCATGTAGCAGTTCAGAATTAATGCAGGAGAAAGAAAATGGTGGCTTATTATAAGGGAAAACCTTCTATGGACCAGCACCCAATCCTAGAGGTACTTTCTTTCCAAGGACAGAGCCAGGTTTGGCAATTTGAAATACAGCTGTTCCTCCTGCTGTTGTTTCTACCATAAACATTCTGCTTTACGTGATAGTTTAGTGGTAGTGACACTAAACTATTTCTTTCTTCAATCCAAAGAATTTCTGCACTCAGAAGTACGTGTTCCGGGGATTTGTTTGGTTGTTTCCATGCTTTTGAAAAGGACTGGCTGCAATACAGATATCCCTACAAACACAGACAATTTACAGAGTTAAACTTGCTTTTGTGGTCCCCTTCAACACTAGAGGAGTTTGAATTTTTTCCCCACAGTACAGTTCATAGTAAAACTCTCCTCCCTTTCTTCCTCTCCTGTCCCTCATATGCCAGGATAATTACCAGCAAAGTGTTAGAATGCTCTCTCACAGACACAGAAGCAAGTACGGCCAAGTTCTTGCATAAGCATCTTCTGCACTTTGTGGGTGACTTCTATGAAGTGTAGTTTTATTTCTGGTTCTGATTTAAAAGAAAAAAGAGATCAATGATACATTCTCTGGGGATGTTGAGCCTGTTGGTGTATTAAACATCCATCTTCAGTGAATAATTACAAGATGAGATGTCTCCAAAAACAGTGTTAGAGGATTAGGTAGCTTTTTGGATCTTGAGACAACACTGAGCTTGGGCATGATTTCTTAGACGTGCCAAACCTGAGTAGCTTCTGAGAATATTCAGAGTCACAAAACAAGAGGTTTTAGAAGTTCAACTGGCTCTAAATTTCAAAAGCAATGATGATAGAGGGTTTTCAGGACTCTGATTTTAGTTTTGGTAGTCTATGTTCTAGTAACAAATTGAGTTTCATTCTCTGAAACTGACTCTTAGATGTGTGTTTCAGCAATGTAAAGAAAAGAATAATGAGAATAGAGGTATCAGAAAGTTTAAGTATTACCCATTTAATCTAGTGTCCTGACTCTCGCAATGGCTTAGGAAAGGATGACATTTTGAAAGCTGTAGCACTCCTCTTCTGTAAAGACAGCCCTTTGTTCAGTGCTGTAGATAAACAAGGGAATCTCTCCAGTGGTCACTGAATGAGCTGAACTATGAGCCTGATGTCTTTTATTATCTAGAGATAATAGAGCAAACCTTTTTTTCCTCATAGCTTCAGATCAGGAAAGCTTCAATGTTTCACCATCTTTCTCAGTGCAAAGTGTATGTAGTGACTACTGATGAGTTTTCTTTGAATGGAATAGCATAGCCAAATTTGGTATAAAATAATATGTTCTCTGGGAACATGGGGAAGGCCACTGAGCTTAAGAAAAATGGTTAAACGTATTGTTCTACAGCAGACGCTTTTTAGACCCACCAGATTTTCTCACAGAATGCTGAAATGTGTTTATATGCAGACTGATGCAGCCTGCCATAACTTACTGCAGTAAATTAATATATTCTGTGACACTAGCTAATTAAGCCAAACCTTGTAACCTTCTCATAAGTGGGAACTGCAATAAGCTCAGTAGTTTATGAACCACCAAGCATGATACAAAAATCAGGGGAGAAAATCTATTATAGACCTACCATTTGATATATTATAACTTGGTCAAGCTTTTAATTGGCACATTCTAATTTCAGTTTCAAAGCTTAGCGTAATTATGGCAGCAGAAACTACAATACATTAATTGCAGCCAGGGCATTGAACATGCTTCAGAAGATACACTTACCACTTTAGATTAAATAAAGCTAGGCAGGCAAAATAACAAGATAATTACAGAAAACAGTGTGACAATTTTTTAATTATTCTAAAATAAAATTTTAAAAATAGAAAACATGCAAAATCAAACACAAATGAAAAGACCTGACTTTGAACAACATCACATGTACTTTCCATTTAGAAAATATGTGACAATGTGATGTTTTGTCTCACATTAATTTGATTTATTGTGTAACTTAAAGCGTTTTGGCTTCACATGGTCCATGAAAAAATTCTAATATAAGCACAGATGTCAATAACAGAAATGACAAGAGTACAGCATGCTCACATAAGAACATCATATGTAGAAAATGAGAAAATGAGAAGGGACACTGTGACTTTTTGTTTAGTCTTCTGCAAAACACAGGAGGAGGGGAGCAGGTTGAGGGGAACATTCGTTCTCTGCTGTGGTCATGCAGACTCCTTTAAAGGTACGCAGTTTCCACAGTCAGCTCAGGGCTGAATCTGTCTTTAATAGGCCAGATGCAGGCACAGGACACTTTTCACATTATTTTCCAGTGCTGCTGTATTGCATAAGCATCTCAGTTCATAGTGAAGGCATATTTCAACATTTATACAGTGGCAGTGACTAAAGCACTTTTCCAGGAAGAGGAAACCTGAGTGTACAGCTTAGCAGTTATATATGCCCACACTGACAGGAAATTGTGCTAATCATTGATGTGCAGATACACAGAGCACTTGCTCAGCTAGTGCTGCTCTTCAGGTTGAGTCACCGTGTCTCCAGGAATGTGAGGACAGGAATGCAGGAAAGAAAACACCTAATTTTTGTCTTCATGGTTCCTAGATGAAGTAGGTGAGATTGATGGTTTTGTTCTGCTCCTATCAGGTTTTTCAACTTCTGTTCCAAGAGTCTTTAGATGAATGAACCTTCCGAAAAATACTATGTGGGTGTCCAGTTCCGACAGATCCCAGACAAAAGTTAGGCTCTACAGCTCTTTCACGCTACATGCACAGTGACCAGCTTCAAGAGAAAATGACCAAAATGGTTAGGAGTCCAAAACAGAATAGTTCAGGGCACAGGGATTGCTCCTAGACAAATGTGCAGATCTTTGACATTGCTATCCACAAATGGAGATCCTGCAGTTGACATTCAGAATTCTAATACTCCTAAGTGCAAAGCTATTGAGAAAGTTGTACAGTGCATCGTCATTTTCTGCTAATAGAACAGTCTACCATACAGACAGTTAAACTTTAGATACTATTTTAGAATGGATTTGTACTAGATAGACTGGATCCCACGTAGCTACAGCCACTGTAAACATTCCTGTAGATTTCATATGCTGCCAATGGAAAGAGATGGATACTTAGGCTCTCTGGATCATCTTCCAGAGGCCCTTGAATTTCCTAAATGCATTGGCTAAGGAGGTTGACCAGAGATACTGCATCCTATCTAACGGGGGGAAGGTATAATCAAAATCTTGCTCATCTCTCCAGTGAATATAAGGACTAGTGAAGTTTATCCCTTCCTCTTCCCCCAGGATTCTGTATCTGAAATGTAGACTGATTCTCATCAGAGAATACATGCTGTGTACAGTAAGCATTCTGAATAGCCTGATTTTCTACTTTTGGGTCAAGAGGAAGGAGACTGTAAAATAGAAAAGGATTTATAATGTGGTTATTTGACAGCTCAGTCCAAAGACTACTAAAGCTCTTGAGGGTTTTTCCACCAACAAATTTGGAATCAGGCCACTAATGACTAGGAGGAAGGGAATATGGAACCTAGGCCTATTTAGTTGAATTTTATTTAAATCTAAGTAATGTTTGATGCAGATTAATACTCACTAGCATATCTGGCTGCTGCAATAAGATTTTGTGCCAGGGGAATTTTTCTGTCAAATAGCCAGTGTACTAAAAGAATGGAGAACACAGAATTTAGCTACAAGCACCTAGTGGGTTTAAGGACAGGGAAACGTGATAGATGTGCTCGGGGAGAATATGCATGCAGCAAATGGTATCAAGTTTCTTCCTTCTGATCTCTTCCATAAATTTGACCAAATTAAAACAAAATAAGAAATCCTATCTCTGTATCACAACTTCACTGAGAAAGTGCCCTGTTCTCTCTAAAAGAAGTAATATGCTTACCTTTAAATCATTAAGCTACCCATGGAGATCCTATTTTGCTAAGTGGGCATATGTTAAGGGATTCTCTTTATGCATTCGCATTCTACTGACAAACTAGGGCTCTTAACTGGCTTTCTTTTTACATGTTGGATATATTTAAGAAATCAATTTTGATTGATCATTTGTTTATTTACTTTCTAATTAACACCATTAAATCTTTGTCATTCTCCAGCAGTACAAAGGACAAAAACAGAGGCATCTTTTGACAATGCCCTAGAACTTACTGAGTCCCATTTGGAATTATTATAGAAGTGTAAGATGGTTTTTTAATGTTTTTCAATTTTAAAGTGTTTTAATGAACTAGGATTTAATTTTGTATCCTACTAGGAGAATCTGTAAAGCAAGTATACCAATGGCATAAGGAAGGGAATTCTGAAAGACTGTATTAAATCACAGTTCTGTAATTCTCTTCATTTCCTTTTCCTTTTTCTTTTTCTTTCCTTTTTTTTTTTTTTTGGATGTTTGTTTCATAAAACACACTACAANATGTTTACTTTTTTCTTCTATTAAAATTGTTGCTTTTATATTTCTGGTAGAAAAGGCTTCAGGGCTATGATTTCTATAACAAGAAAATATTCTGAACTTTACTGCTATGTTTAATCCCAATTCTCAATCCAACACTGACTACAGAGTTCCAGTCTAGACAGTTCACTTTGTCAGATTTAGCACTATAGGGATTAATGTCTTGGTAGAATCTGGTCTAAATTCACTCTGTTCTGAAGTAATGAAAAGTAAAGGACTAAAGTAATGATTATTTTGTCACAGAAATATTAAATTACACAGATAAATGTTACTGAATGTACATGGTAGAGAGAAATCTGCCAAGAGTGCATCCTGAGACTCTAAAGACATCTCTCTATCTTCACTGAGTTTTGGATTACTCTGCACAGAAGAAGAGTGAGGTAACCTAGCTCAGAGGTAAGAACATACTGCTGTTGCATCAGCTATATGCTCAAGATAAAGCATGCCTGTGCCTGAGGAAGAGGAAAGGTATGCAAACAGTCTGTGACAATCTGGTCACTGGAGTGCAGGGTATGACAATACATCCAGATTTACTGCAGCTAGCCCATAATTCATCCATTATACGCCATCAGCTGATGAGTCCCCCACCTACATTGCCATAAATTTGGATTGCTTTCTGGGAACTCCAGATGATTTTAAAATGTAATGTTCTCTCTAGTCACCTGAAAAAAAACAGATTCCAGATTTTATATTTAATCATTTTACTGCTTGGCAGCAAATGCTATTTTTGCTGTGCAAGCTATTGCAGAAACACCTAACTGATTCACCACCATCAGTGTGTTACATCATACTCAGCAATAAACAGCTTGATTCCAATCCAAACCAGCTTTTGTAGCCAGTATACCAGAAAAACTTCTGTGAAACCATCTGTGACTGTCAGCTTTAATGAGGTTAGAGGCATGCACTCTTAAAGTGAGCAAGAGTCATCATAAGTGGAGGCTGGGAATCTACATAGTTAAATGCCAAAGTGGATAAATTCTTGCAATTCTGTGAGCCTAGCAGGTGACTTTGTACAGCTGGCTGCTCACCCTCTGTTTCTCTGCAGCAAAATGTTGTGGCAGGGCATTATATTAAAATAAGATAATATTGGTTAATTGATAATGAAAATGATACTTGAATCTCTCTTTTGTACCCATTATTGATCTCTGCTATATTGAAAAATGAACATCTAAACAGTACTTTTGGCCCCAAAATTACTTTTTCTGAAATTACTGATTCCTTTTTGATGCCCTTTGTGACCAAATTTTATGATGACCTTCTGGTGACACCAGAATGGCTCCAATTCAGAGACAAAAATGTTACAATAGCCTCCTTCTGACACCCTGACAAACTCCACACCACTATCTTGTTTACGGTAGCACATGTTTGCTTTTTGTGACCTTAAGGCCAAGATTTCAATGTTTACGACCTTCTCCCTTGTATACACTCATTGTATATACCTTGTAATATACCTTGTATATGCCCCTTCAACCAGTGCACATTTGCTTTCATTAACAAGTTGTTTAACTTTCCTATCTGTCAAACACAGGCATCTAGACCTGCAAATGTGAACGTGTTTCAGAGCACAATTTGCACAACTGCCATGAGAGAATTAAGGACTTGGCAATACACAGGTTTTGCACTAAATCTGCAGTATTAAACTGGCCAACTTCCACTATGTTAGCCCTTCTGTTAGTATAAACTACACACTGCTAGCAGAATGTATAAAACGTTTAGATGAATAAGAATTTCACCATATAAATACGTTGCTTGACTGTCTCTTAATATTACACATTGACTGTGATTTTTGTGACTAGATCTGAAATTGCCTTTGACAATATTTTTTTAAGAGGATGAACTATTACACAATATCATACTGAACAATTTTATTACCTTTGCACTCTCACATTTTCAAAGGTAGGAAATGGTAGAACAAATTGTGTGTATACACCACAAAGGATACTGTATGTGTTTTGAATAGATCTATTATTGAATGCACGCTTATTTCATGCAACATGTATTATAAATATGCATGNTCTGTAAATAAAAGCTGCAGCTTGGTGTCACCAATACACTTCTGAATTTCTTGAATGTGTGCTAGCATTTTGTTGGCCACAGGTATAGTCTCATGAGAAAAGTAACTTGGTTTGCCATCTGCTAATCTAGTGACCATCTAGCTAATCTAGGAGCAAAGACTGGCAGCTGAAAGTCCACATAACAGCACAAAGTCTGAAACTAGGGAGATTAAACTATTGTCCGATTTGTTCATGTTTTTAGGTTTTTATTATTATAATTATTATTATTTTCATACTCCTATTGCTATATCAAGACTATATTTAAGCACTAAACTTAAATGTTTTGAAAAATTATGCAAGAAATGTGAGAAATAACCAAGAGGCACTGGGATGCTTAATGCATGACCAAAACTTTGACTGAGCTGGCACAGCAAAAAGGTGGTAAGATAACTTTGACGACTGGTTCTTTCATAGACAATGTATAGCATGTTTAAAATGACAGGTGAGAGAAAAGCTGTTCAAACACTGAATCTGAGGCAAAGAATATTGACAGACTACAACTGCAGAAGATTTAAGTAGGTTAGAAGAGTCTGAGAATCAAAAGGTGAGAGCAGTTTGGACAAGAATGGTAATGAATACAGTAAGAATTCATCAGTCGCAGAAACTGGTAAAAGGAAAAACTGCATTTCAAGAATTGAGAACCAAGTACACTCAGAGAATGGTTAACAAGATCTGCTGAAATGACTGCCAATTTTAGCTTGATGTTTCCCAAGACAATTCCAAGAAAAAGCAGCAGTGCACCAATTGGAAGTGCTGTTTTGAGAACAGGCACATGGGCTAACATTTTTCTTTAAGATTGCTCAGCAATAAAGGAAGTTCCTTTGAGGCACAGTGTGTTTTTGTGCCATGCTACTCCTCTGTTTTACAAGTTACCCTCCTGCTTATGTATTCCAATGCAAACTTTGGATTTAATTTTTTTTTTTTTTTTTTTTTGCAGTGTCAGCAGCATTACTTTGCGCACATATGTTCAGCTTGTGAACAACTATAATTTGCATATTATTTTTTAAGTTAAATCTTGGCACATCTTTTTTCTTAGATGATTACTATTGCTTATGTTCAATACCCAATGGAGAACAGGGCAAAAAATATTGTACTCGAAAGGGAGAAAAGCAAACTTTTAAAGTAGAAAGTTCATCTGGAAATAGAGCTTTTCTTCAACCCATGCTTCATGCTGTTACTGCAGAATGGAGATGAACTCACCCATGAATATGCACTGGTAGGCTTAGACACAGGTTTGTCATCATGTATGGCAACCAGCCTTTTGGAGCTGTGGGTGTACAAGCAGTCATACACAGAAAGGAGAAGCAGATTCTGGATTTGAAAGAAAAATCTAGACAGTCTTGTGTGAGAATGGGATATTCTCTAAGAAGACACATGGTAACACATACTAACCAGATCAGAATAAGCAACAACCAGAAGCTGACAAACACTTTTAGGGACTTGTTACACTAGTCCAGCCAAGAATAGTGACCCGATGGCTCAGTATGCAGCCAGGCACCTAAAAAGTTTGCTTAGACAGGAGATAATGTGCCTGTTATGTAAAATGCTGAGTGTTCTGTCACTAAGACAGAACATTGTTCAGATGATCTCTGACACTTCTTTTTGCTGTTTTCAGACAACTTGTTGTCCAAAGGTCTCCTCCCTATCCTACCTCCTAAAATAGGAACCCCATTTTAATGAACTGTTATGGAGGTAGTTCGACGTAGAACAGACGGATTGAGAAAGAATATAGACAGGCTGGCCTGGACTGAGAAAATCTGGGTGCACAACATCAACAACTTCTGGCCTGTTGTCAGCTGAGCGATCATTTGAAGATCCCCTGCTGACCATTCACTGTCTGAAGAATCTCCTTATAAATGGCTGCAGCAGCTGTAGATTAAGGCAGATGGGATAGAATGAGATGTATTTGAGATGAATTGTCCTCTGAGGAAATGCTGTCTTTCACACTGATGCCTACATTGTATAAA
>VXAV01004363.1:46841-63242 GCA_013399715.1 Alectura lathami
GACTGTAACCAGTCTATAATTTACCTGTTTGGCTTCTGAAGCTTTGCTTACTCCAAGGCTTTAAGATGTGTCTCTCTCACAGGTAGCTCAGCCTATAAGCTCAACTGTAAGGCAAGTAACAGAAGGTAACTCACCACCTTCAAGCTCACAAAACTGCTGTAGGAGTGAAAACTGCTTTGCCCCACATAAACCATGCATGCTAGAAATCATCACTGAAAACTACTCAGAGTTGGCAAGAACTTGCTAATTGGCTCTAACAAACATACCACCCCCTCCTTTTAATGTGTGACTTACAGCAAGTCAGTTTCCAGCAGCCAGGTCAATCCCTTTTATGAAGTCTTGGCGAAGGAGACACTATTTACTTTCCTGATACACGCATTTGGAATCTGCATGTCTGAGTACACAAGAGTACAATAGGGACAGGCAGGTGTTTTGCCCATGAGACACTGAAGATCAGGACCTTTGGCTGCCCAAGCTGTTCCCTGGGGAACATTTCAAGCTGGCAACACATCTCTGATTTGTCAAGTTACAGCTAAATTGCTTTTTAGCTCCAAGACAGAAAATGTCCTAATGCCTTGCCTTTGTGCTGGATTCTGCAGACAGACCAACCTGGGAAACTGTAAGCACTAGTATAATTGCTCATGCACTCAACAGCCAGACTTGATGCTCCTCCAGGGCAGTTCTGACACAAATGTTAAGTGGTCCCACCAGTATTAAGTGATTGTTTTTTCATTTCCAGTTTTATTTGTTTTTAACCTCCACAGCCCAGTGAATATGGGTGGGAGATGCGAAAGCCGCCTCCCTAGGATGAAAGTTCTGCAGCTGTTACTTGCCATCACAATTCTCTCCCCTCCCCTGTTATCTCAGCCCTTAACTGGGCCATCAAATTTCTTCTTCTTTATTAGGAGTCTTGCAACACCATCTTTTCCTTTCACAACCACCCCTCCCAGAATTTCTGCAGGTATAAATCTCTTCTACCCCAGCCCTTTGCAGGCACATTGCCTCCAGTTTTCACAGTGGAGCCAACAGGAAAATAGAGGCCACGTACCCAAGCCCTAAAAAGCACTGCCTGCCTTTTAGCGGGAGCCTCTAGACCCTACTGCAGCTTTAGTCACACACACTGCCACTTTCCCTTCTTAACATACAGTCCCTGCTGCCAAAATAAACTTAACTGTTACCAGTTTATTTACCCATATCCCAGAACAGCTCAAACAGCCCAGTCACACTTGCACCAACAAGGGGAGAGGTAGGGGCAGATATAGACACACATCCCCACCAATGCTTTCCACGAGTGAGCTTGTGGCCACAGATTAAAAAGACATCAGATAAATCACCAGACCAAAGCATCAGTTCAAAGTATCTTGCTGCAGATTTTGGCTGGTAAGCTGATAATACAAGGCAATAGTATCATATGCATGTCACTCCCAATCCATTTTCCTTCCTCAACATCCAAACAACAGTTTGGTGAGAAGAAAAAAACCACAGTAACGTAAATGACGCATTACTGGTTATTGCTACATACCTAGGAATTAATCATTATTATAAGGCATGGGAAGGGCAGGGGTAAGACGTGTTTCCCAGAGGAAGCCTTGGCACATGGACTTGGTATTTCACCTCTTACTGTACTATCCTTTGCTTCTCTGTTGCAATAAACTATGGTGTCAACTCTCAACTACCCCGGCTGACAAGAACACTTATCCCAGGGAAAAGGAAGAAGAACAGTTTGCTACAATGACCCTGGGCAGCCAATTCCATCTAACCTGACAGGGAGGTTTGCTTATCACAGAATGCAGTATAAAAGACTTTGGGGTGTGGGGGGGAGTTGGATAGGGTCTGAATCTACTTCTCAAGTTCTCATCGGAGTTTCTAGTTTGGCTCACTAATGACAGAGACCAAAGTAGATTCCCATCCAGATTTTGAGTGTCCCTGTAGTGCCCCACTGAGAGCCATGTGATATCTGGGATAGGAGGTCATGGACATAATTCGCCCCTAATCACATCACTTCCCAGTTCCTGCAGTTTTCTCTGTTAACCTCTTGCTGGCTTGAAAATATTTGTACAACAACTAAATCACAAAGTCTTAGCAGAGACTCCTTTCAACAATCAGGTCTTTATTTTAAATGAACTTTTGCTCAGACTCCTTTGGTAAATATATGTTTTGAAGTAGATCAGGGACAGACTGATAGCATGGCCCTTCTCTTACACTGTTCTAATTTGCTACAAAGCAGGTTCCATTGCTAATTACTGAACGTTTTTAAAAAAATCCTTTCATATACAAAAAGAATACACCAAGTACATAACCAAAAGTGATATAAAACGTTTCTGTGTAGCTTGGTTAAAAGGGTCTCCGCGTATTGGCAGAACAAGTATGAAAAGAGCACCATTGATATAATATACAGTCAGACTATGTATCTGGTTTCATTGCCACGCTTTATGTCTACAAATAGAGAGACACTGCCCCTGACACAAATGCAGATAAACACAAACGCATCTCTGCTTCCCTTGATCCGCTGAGCTTCTTTGGTCCAACAGGACTCTTATGCAGGTGAAAACCCCACAAATCTTTGCTACCTTAATTTGCTCCAAGCAACTTCACCTTCCCTAGGATCCAGAAATGACCACTGCAATGTATGTAGAAGATGAAGGTCAAAAGGGAGGGGCTGAAGGAGCACGTGTATCATCCAAATCACTGATAGCTTCTGGCATCAGCCTTTTTCCCTGAATCAACAAATGCTTCCATCTCCTGCAAACTACTTTACATGGTTTTGTTAACCTATCCTCTGCACAACAATATATATATATAGATATATAGATTTATTTATTTATATATATGTATTCATGTCAAATTTTTAATATACTCAAGAAGATACAAAGCTCTTGGTACTTGCTTTTTTTTGAGTGTGTTTTTAAATTTTTTTTTTTTTTTACAAAAACTTCAGACATTTACTATTACAGTAATATTTTGGGTGAGGCGAGGTTGTTGGATATTTCCCCTTTTTAATTACAAAGGAAACGGCAGGCACTGAAAACCCCAAATGATGTTTGCTAGGCTAAAGAATGTGCTTTCCAGTCACACCATTTTTAGGAGCATGTTTAGAAGTAAATGTGGCAACCAAGAAACGGTGGCAACCAAACAAAAATCAACAAAAGTCCTCTGATGCTACTAATGAGACACTTGGATCCTATTCTTTTCTGCTGCCCTCCCTTGAACAATGCCTGGAGAAAATCAGTGATCTGAAGTCACTTAGTTCATGGCATTCCCAGATTCCGCATATGCAGCATATGTTCTTGTGAGGTAACAATTCCTCCTTATCCAGAGCATGCCATGGCATCTAAGAGGAGAACCTTTGCACATGGATGATATTCATACCACCTAAAATACGTAATCTCAAAACCAAAGGAACACAGAAATCATGATGATGATTTAAAAATGCCTAGCCAGTTCCCTTTATGGCATTTTTCATCATGACCTACAGCCCAAAGCAAACATGGATCCAACAGTGATGAATTTACCATCAAATATAAATGACAGACCCATCTAAAATTGATAGCATATTCAAAATAAAACATTCTGCAAAGAAGCTCCTATTTCTTCCAATGTGTTAACAGCTATGGCAAAAGAAATTGTTAGTCATCACCAATGCAACACTGGTACAATTAAAATGTAAAAGCTCCTTACTGAAACCTTTGAGAATAAGAAAATAAAAAGCCAGCCAACTCAATTTCTCAGAACAGATTTCTGAACCGGGGACACACTGAAACCTTCAATGAACTGTTTTTCATGTGTGGAAATAAAAACAGAGCCATTACAGAATTCAAAAGGCAGAAGTATTGTACACCAGATTATAATGATAATATAGTATTGTGATTGATATAGCTTACTCTAAAAGCAGATTATACAGCTTGCATCCATTTTGTTATCTACTCTCCAGTTCATTTGACCAGCATTTATCATTTTTGCTCTGTATTTTCTCTCTTCATTGAAATTCAATAAACCCACTCAACATTCCTGCAATTCCTGTGGAAATAATGAAGAAAACCTCAACATATTTCAAAAACCCTTTAAAAATGTTAGATTCACAGTTCAAAATAAATCCCCCTAAAATAAAAATAAAACAAAACAACGGGACCCAAAACAGAAAAGTGCTATTATCTTCATGACTACATCTATGATATTATTTCAAATATTCTGCAGTTTCTCTTTCACTTGTGAAGCTGTCCTCTTTGCTGCTGCATGACCTTTGCTTCTCATTCTTGGCACCATTCACACAAGAGTCACCTAAGAATGCAGCCAGCTAGATGGAAGCTTGGATTCTCTTTTTCTTGCTTGCTTGCTTCTTGCAGGAGTGGGAGGGAGGGGAAGGCGGCAATGTCTGGTGGGAATGTAACTGATTTAAAAAGCAAACTGTCTCGCTGTAAGGCATGGTGCTCTGGGGTTGGCAATGGCAGTCCGTTGTGTTTTCTCCGCACATCCGCTTAGAATCTGCAGCCTTGTCAGTGATGCAGCGCCCTCCAGCTCTGAATGGCAGTGGTGACTGATGAGATCCTCTGTGTCAATTCAATGTTTATTTTCTCCCCCTCAATTAAAAAAAAATGTGGTTGGACTCTAGCCCTGCAAAATAAAGCCAGAACTGATTATTACCAACAAGTACCACAACATTGGTGATCTCCACCTCCCAGTGGTAGAACAACAAATGAAAATGCCCATCTATCCTCAATGTATGGATTTGTCAAAGGGTCTGACTAGGAGAAAACAAGCATGGACCTCATTTGTCAAAGTCCCACCCATACGCCTTCACTGCCTGGAGGAAGTGTGCAGGAGTGGAAGCATGCAGGCACTACACATGTATGTATCCCTGCCCTTTGGCTGGGCCAACAGGGCTGACCACACAGCACCAACCAGCTGCAGGAAGCCAACAGTGCTGAAGCCTGCTCTGTGGCTACAAAGGGTACCTGGTGGTGTCAAAAGACTGCTCTAGACAGGTGCTTCCAACCCAGGAACAAAGCCAAGCTGCAAACACGTAACACTTATGCTAGACTCTTAAGGAAAGGAGAAGCAGAGGATGGAACCCCAACAACAAAATCCCAAAACATACATGAGTTCTCTCTCTCACTAATGCAGGTGGATTTCCATGTACTGTTGTGGGGGTGGATAACGCTACACATCATGGAGTTCGGGCCGCAAAGGCCTATTGTCCACTCTGGTGCAAAAGTTGCCCAGTGCCTTCACAACTGTCACTTAGGTTATTTTTTTTAGTCATAGCTAGGGGCACAAAACCTACTGTTCCAAACGAAGCATCACATCTGACAGAGTGACGGAAGGTGACCAGGGTAGAGGACTGCCTAGCAAGACAGCGGGAGAGAGATTAGCAATAGCAGGAGTAAGGAAAGGGTAGCGAAATTACTAAGGAACTTGGCACATGGTGAAGGCAGAGAGCTAGCAAGTGACAAAAAGGTGCCTTTCTTTAACAACAGAAAAAGAATGAATTGGGAAGTGGGAGCTGTGGCTTAGCATTTATTGTGTAACCAAAATCATCTCTCCTTGCAAAGTAACTGTGTACAGGCAGCAGCTTTCTTGCATATGGGCAGGGCTATGTAACTCAAGGGAATCTCAGAGGACTTGCATAAATAGTCAAGGATATGCTTCTCCTTAAGTCTCAGGCTGACCCTTATAATGAGTCTAGAGCGGAAAAAATGGTTGGAAGCAGGAACACACTATTCAAATTCATTCCCATGGCCTAACAGGAGAAAACTTCCACATTTCAGCTGACAACCAATCATTCAAGAATCTAATTTGCTGTCTGGTTGACAGGTTATTTTTTTAATCAAACGGGAGTGTTTGACTGCATTTCATTAAAGACATGCTGAATAATATAAATACCACTTTTTCAAATGCATTTTCATTTGTCTGAAAGGACCCAGTTAGCAGTTAGCCTTGAACAGACTTCATAGTGATACAGATCATGCACTAGACAAGTTAATCACTAGCACCAATTACCATTAAAATGACCTACCATGCATGCAAATTAGACCCAAGAGTCAACAGGCTGGGGTTTAATGTCACGAGCATCCACCAGATTCACCGAAGCCCTGTTACTCCTGTTAATGTTTTTCCTATTTGTGTCATTCTGCAGCACAGGGTGAGGAGTTAAAGGCAAAACAGAGTGGATTAATCAAACAAAACCACCAAACAGGTCAGCTCAAAGGAGCACAAGGGAAAATTAGTGGTGGAGGAAGAAACAAGATCAGCAAAGCCACAATACTAACAAGAGCACGTGTACAAGCCAAAAGGCTGCAGTTCCCTGCCATCATTATTCAAAATTCTTGGGCACTCTTGAGCCTCAGAGCCATGGTTATTGAACAGTTCACAAACCAGAAGACCCCACAGATATATTTTTCTTTCACAGTACAGGGAAAAGGAAAAGCAGCAGCTACTCAGACTTAGCTCCAACTGAGAACATGCCAGTGCATACCTTTGAGGCATACAACAGGTGGAATTCAGCTAACCCTTTATCCTTAAAATTAGGAGGCAGCAAAGACTATGGCAGGCATGTTATCAAGGTGAAATATTTTTTTACCCTGTTCTTATGAAAGCAAAGTGGCTGCTCCCTGGAACTCAGACATACACTGGGAGTTTGGGCTAAATGATATGATTTTGAGGATTGTATCAGATCACTTCCAGGAACTACGAGTGGCAAAAATAACAAGTATTTGTTAACTCTTCTGCCTTAGTCGAATTTCTTTAGACAAACATTTTGTGTCGAGCTCTTACTAATCAAAACACATATGTCACTGCATCCATTCTCATTGCATCCTCACAATACATATTAGAACTGTTCTTAGGGGACTAGAAAGTTTATAGCATTAGCACTGGTTCAGGCTTGGCCACCTCAGAGCAACACTGGAGGAGGGGGTACACTGTGTGACTTCAGTAATCAGCTCAATAGTATCTGTTCCAAAACACAAATGAAAGAGAACAACCACCTCCAAAGGAGCAAGGTGAGATGGTGCTCCTCTTCTGTCTTCACTAGACCTTGTCGAGCAGAAATGCGTTGGGAAGGTTTAGACAGAAAGGTGATTGCTATTGGATTCCTTTAATAGGTGTCACCACATGTCTAGACATAGCAAAGGAGCTGCAAGATGACTAAAAAGGAAAACTGTAATGGCTGTTCTCCTGCAAAGAGCTTTATGGGTGGCAGAGGCCTCCTAAGCAATATACAGCCATAATCTTTGCTTATTTCTACAACTGCCCAAAAAACAAAAGAGGCGGGAGGTGAGCTACCAGCTGAATCAAAGAGATCAGTGCTTCAGATCAGCCACGCTACTCTAGGCCATTTACTCAGGGCTTGCTGATTCAAAACAGGAAGCTGTGTTTGGCACTAGACTTGTCACAAGACAATGAGTGATTATATCAAAAAGTTTAACTGGGCAGCCTCCAAGGTGCAGCTATACCCAGAACTGGCAAATTGAAAAAGAGCGATCTGTGCTTAAAAGTACAGCTGGATTTAAGCCATTCTCCAGGGTACACCTTCAGAGAAAGGGAGGACACAGCAGGAAATGCATGAGCAGGCAAGTTAATGTAGCCAGACTGATACAGCAGGACATCTTCCTGGTTCAAAATCAATAGAAAGATTTTTCTCCAAATCACATTTTATTTTTCTTGTTCAATATAGTGTGTTTTTCCTTCAATTGACTGAAGTTTAATTGTTTCCAGTGAACATGAATCACCTGGATTTTCTGATATTATCAGCAACGTGCTGAAGGTTATTAAGGACAGCTTTCTAAACACTAACAAATATTTCTGATTCTTGATTCTGATTCTTGGTTCACCGAATCTTTTTTCCCCTCAGAAATGATGTACCCAGAGGAAAATACAAGGCTGTTTTGAGGCCAGGGAGAAGTGATGGCCACAGCATTGTTAGAAGCATTAAGCAGCTTTTTAATAAAAAGACCTACAGAAAAGACAGAGCAATGCAACAGTAATTAAACAGAGTCCACTAAGCCACATTTGCGCACAATCCTCAAGGCACAATACGTTGTGAAGTGAGATTTTTTTTGTTGTTAAATGAGAAGGTTGTCTCAATTTGGTTTTAGAAGGCACATACTGGTAAATATGCGCATCTCTCCCTCCCTCTCCATCTCCTTTGCCCACACTCATTGTCTACAGTCAGCACTTTGAATGAGCATTGGTGAAATGAATGCTGTTCATCACACCGCTCTACCCAGACGCACAAGCTCATGCGTACTTCTCATGGTGAAAACAATAAAGCAGCGTGATGCTTTGAACTGACTATTCTCAGAATCAAGTCTGAACACAGTTATTCACTTTAGGGATAGGGAATGCTGCCCGAACAAAGGTGACAGAACAAATGCTTTCTTTTCTCACAGCTTCATCCATTTACAAAGAACATATCAATTGCCTGCATTTACTCCCACACTGGAAAGCAGTGTTTTGTTTTTATTTCTAGTTAGCCAATGCTAAGTTAGGAAAAGGTGCTTTTATCTTAACATCAAACTAACAAACAAACAAACAAAAAAACAAAATTAAAAAAAAAACTTTTTACAGCCCCCTGCTAACTACCCTCTATTACTTGCTCAGGACACTAGGCTCTGTTTCTTTTAAAGGCACTAACTAGCATTCAGCAACAAGAGGAACCTCACTTTTAAAGGTTCTTTCTCTGAGGCATCCCCTGTGTTATCAGTGGTCTTGTATTTCCGCTCCTTGTCCCGGTGATCGATGGTAGAGTACCCATCTGAGAAGAAATAATATGACAGTCAGGCATGAAGCACAACTAAGAGCAAAAACAGAGCTGATGCTAGCAGTATTCTTCAGCAAAGAAACAGGAAAACAAACCATCAAAACCCAAAGATGCTGGCAGCCTGCTCTGAAATTTTATTTTTACAAGCTTAAAACAGAAAAGCTTTTTAGCTTTTTTTTTTTTTTTTTTTTTTTTGTGTGTGTGTGTGTATATCACTGCCAGATGCTGGCACTCATTAGCAAAGCAGAACTGTTTTCATCCCAGCCTGCTGTAGTTTTGTAGCGTGCCCAAGGAAAGCAGCAAGTTGTCATCTCTTGTCCTGTGGCTAATGAGCTCCAAATTCAGCTCAAATCTTGTGTTCCTTGCTTAGCAGCCTGATTAATTGGCTGTGTTCATTCTCTGAATGCTCTGCAGCATGTTCCCACTCTTCCTGAGCCTGACTACTAACAGGACAAAACAGTAATTCGGAATAGCCCCTTTCAGAGCATTGAGAAAAGGAGACTGCTGAGATGGAAGAAATCTTGATGCATACTCTGCTGTGCTAGGATTGCCTTTCAGGACAGAGTAGCACCTGTTGCTGCTTTTTCTCCTGACAACGAAGAAGCAATATGAAAGTGTGATTAACACAGAGGAAAAGTGTGAAAGAGTATTATAAAGAAATAGCTCTAATTATTTCAGAACCTCTGCTTTGAATCAGTTTTGCCAATGCAAACCTTAAATTATTTTCCTGATGCATCAAATTTCCCTCATTATCAGTTAGGAACAAATCCTCTCCTGCTCTGCTTTGACAGCATTGTAATCTGGAGTAAATGACACTTAAATTTACAGCTCCTTGTAGGCTTTTGTTTTTCCTAGATAATTGAGGGATCATTAATGTTTTCACATCTTGACAAACTAGGTTCTTAGAATACCACAAAAAGGTTTTACAAAACTACCCAAATGCTCATCTCTTGGTGTACTGCAAAAGCTCATTAAGAAAAAATAAGTTTTTTGTGGGGCTACCTTGGCATAAAGAGACTCTGTTTGCCCACATGACAAAAGCAGCTAGAGTGAGTTGTACCAAACACAGTCACAGCACAGGGTCCTAACTGATGCTTATACTGGCCACAGTGAAACAAAGCTAAAGTTTTCGTACATGTGCCATGAATCAAAGTGCAGACAGACCTGCCAGAAGCACCTGAGGTAGCGTAATCATGGCTAATAACAGATTATGTTATTAATTCTTTCTAATCTTTATTAAAGATTACTGCTTACAAATAACTAAAGAATTTTTGAGTTACACAAGCAGTACAGAGATTTAATTTAAAACACAAAAATCATTGTGCTACACAGAACTTCACTTACAAGCATTTGTTGACAACAAAGATAGTCAACGTTCTTGGCTATTCCTTTTGAACAAAAAGGTAAAAAACCCAAACCAGCTGCATCCAGCCACCTGGCCAGCATTTGTGGAGGAATGCATAACCAGCAGCTCTCTTTACAATGTCTGCTATGAATGCTGCTAGTTAAGTTATATACCAAAAGGTCATCATTTATTTTGGAGTAAATTGTTCACATAGGCATATACTTAAATGATGGAAACATGCTGACTCCCACGAATTTAAACATTGAACTGAGAGGTAGCTCTTTGCAGTCAAATTTTAATTATACTCACAATGGTGTAACAGATCACTTTGCATTTCTTTAGTAGGATCAAGGGTGATCCCAAAACATTTTAAAAACAATTGCCAAGACAAAAATGGAGACCTCTAACCTACCCCCAGAAAGCAATAGCTAACAAGGTGCAGTATGGCAGCTGTAATACTTCCCAGACAGCAAGACCGAAATAAGGACTGTAATCACAAAAACCTGGAAGCATGACAGTTCTTTTATACTATTAAATAAAGAAAATAAAATGCAAAAACCCCTGCTTAGCCAAGACAGCAACAAAAGGAACATCAAGCTTCTGCGCAGTGCCAGGAATCTAACAATACAGAATAGGCAAGAACTTTGTTTTTCATATCCAAATTCCAAGAAATTTTGAAGTTTACGAGAAATGTCTTGAAGGAGGCTGCAGAGAAGTAATACCTCAGCGCCCCAAGAACCATACCTCTCCAATGGAACTAGTGACTACTGCTTGTCCCATGTTTCAGATTTGTTCTAAATAAGTTATTAGAATTAACTCTGTTTCTATAGCACAAAGCAGACCTATGATGGCCTTACTGCTCTAAGGTATAAATGCATTATTCTGAGTTAATATAATCCAGTGTTTACAGACAAGGTTATAGTGGTCAGTAGAGGCATTTTCCGTTGTTGGCTTGCTTATTCCCCTCTCTCACCTTCCTCTGTGTCTTCTTTATTGCTTTACTGAGTATCTGCCATTCATTCTGCAGCAACGTTTTTTATGTCATTACAAATGACAACCGAATGCCTGCTGAGCGTTAGTCCATCTATGCCCTCACACAGCTCTCAGCTTATAAAGATCAAACCTCCAAATCCATCAAAAGGTAAGAGAAGGAAAAAGGAGAACTTACGCCTAAAGACGGGTATGTAGGAGAGCAGCATTTGAACTATGTGTCTCTGCTTTGAACAGTTCTCAGCTCTCTAATGCTCTTGGCTGATAGACTGCAGCTTAATTAAGGCACAGATACAGTTTTGGAGAACTCACAGATTTGGCACACAGCCTTGAAATCACAGTTCTGCTGCTTCTACAGACAGCTCAGGGTCACAGCCACCCTGAGGCAGCACTGCAACAGTAAGCATTGATGATCTTCAGATTACTCTGTGCAGAGTCACGGGTCTGGAGCTGATAAGGTCTGACAGACCTGAGCTATCTCTGCACAGGGCTGTCTAGCACATCCCACAGTAACTTACAATACATGTTTTTTTCTGTCTCCCAGGATAACCAAGTTCTGCCTAGGCTCTCCCACTGCTCCACGCAATAGGAAGCTGACTGGTCCAGCATTGTCAGTTGATATGGAACATATCCTTCTGCCTCTCATTGATAGTGAATTAATTTCCTTTACAGGGAAGGATGACTCCAAACTGAGATAACAACAGCATACTTCTTTTTTTGTAGTCTTGAAAAAGAGACAACATAGATTAACAGTAAAGGGCCAGGCACCAGTAGGGCTGAACCCTGATAAAAAGAAGCAATAGAGGAGTAGCAGAAAGATAGTGACGTTCTGGAACAAGCATGTTCTTCTGCAGTGCAGGGGAGGATGAAGGCTCTGGGCTCAAAGGGCGCAGCTGCATGGATGGGTACCCCTCCCGTGTGTGTGGCATGGAAACACACTGAGTTCTCCTGTGACACATTCTAGTATGTTTGGTACCATAATGTAATTGCCTCAAAGTGGTACAGCAGAAGGATAATTATGCAACATGGGAGCATCTGAAATAAATGAACATCAGAAAGCTGATGACAATTTCTAGAAGACTGAATATACTGTAGAAAGATCTTAAGGCAAGTGAAGTCAGAAAGATGGAAAGAAAGCAGAAAACACTACCAAAACCAGGGCACAGGACCTTCTGCAATAAAAATGAAAAAAGACATGAGCTGGGATGCTAAACAACTTTCTCTGGTATTTGGTCATGCATTTTTTTGGCAAATATATGAGTTCAGTCTCTCATGGAGGCTCAGAACTTGGACTGGTATATAACATGGAGATAGAATCAAACTAAGCTTACTGGAGGTAAAAACCCAGATAAATGCATATTGATGTTCTGTCCTTGTATCTGCAACTTCACTCCAGAGTGGAAAATAGAACAAAAGACCCTTCAGAAGACAACAGTCCTTTGTGAAGTTAAAATCAGAGCATATATTCTAGAGTAGCTCGTCCTGTAAATATGCCCATAAGATACAAAACATGCAGCATTTGGAAGAGCATGAAGGATAAGATGAAGTATTGTTTTTCTAGTTTCCTGAAACTAAGCACAGTAGACTGGATAAATTAATATAGTCTCTTCTCAACTGACCTCTGAAACAACAGAAAGCTATAGCCATATTGGAGATAAAAGTACTCAAGAGCTGGGGTCAGGAAAACTTCACAGATTTCATCTTCTAATAGTGATGAAAGAACTGGAAAACAGAATGGCCCAGACAATCTGCCTGATGTCATACATATGCTGTTAATTTGCATTTCTCTTGGTACTGAGAGATGCACCAGTAACTCCTGAAGGCTCCAGGAAACAATTAACATTGAGACTACAGACAACAAGCACTGCCCACACTGCAGCACCTGCTAGCACGCTGCTATCCTGCCAGGATATTCTCTGAAGTTACTCAATATTCTCTGAAGTTATTTTCTTCCATTGTGAGAACAAGTGTTTCTGTGTTCTCTTAGGTAAAATACATATGGTATTTTAGGCAGGTGGCATCTCATTTTCCTAAGAATACGAAAGGTAACATCTATCTGTTATCCTAACTTCTGAACATGCTCGGCTTCTGGCTTGGTCTAACTTGATTCTTCTTTCAGCAACAATCACAAATAGCAGTATATCAGACTGTTTGATTTGGAGGCATTAATATAAATATCTAAATAAAAATACTATCAACTGGAAGAACTAAATCAAATTCCCAAGAGAGCACACAACACCTGTATCTACCTTTATCAGTAAAGACAAACAAGCAAACAAAAAACACACAAAAATGTAATAAACTGCACTTTATTAGTCTCAAAGCACTTCACTGACATGAAGCGTCTGCTCTCTGTCTGCAGAAGTCAGGCTCAGTTAGGTGCAGGTAAATGAAAGGCAGAGCCAGGAATATTATATATACACTAACATTTTTGTTGTTACCGATAGAAAACTAAGGCAGAACAAATTTAAGTTTACACTGAAGTAAATTTTTGACTCTTTTTCCTTATTTTTCCAGATCTGTAATATGGAATGTACCTGCCTCAAGGGACAGAGGCTAGAATGAAAATTTCTCCACACTATGCTTAAAGTAGAGGATAAATTGGTGTGTACACTGCCTATGCATTTAAAAGAAAAAAATGGCAACAACCCATCTCTTGTAAGGTAATGTTCAGTTTTAAATGTCAGCTTTATCCATTTGAAAGAATATCACCTAGAGAAACAGTTGAACTTTCCTGTGAGTGACAGTGTGCTCTATTGAAACAGACGGAGGGTTTGATCTATGACTGAACTTACCTGGGCCAAGTTCATCCATAGGTATCATATCACGACTCCCAGCTTTCTCGTTATCTATTAAACAGAAACATTGAAACTACTTGAGTTACATTTGCTTTTCTCAACACCTGGTACTTTTAAATTAGTTACAGAACCAGAGAGGTCCTTAAAGTACTGAATGCAGACTTACTGTAAGAAACTACTCAGCTGCTAACCATTCAGAAAGGAAAGTTTAATTTAAGCTCTCCAGACAGCACATGCAGCCCTTACTTCCTGCTTTGGCACCAAAATAGTGGAATTCCTTCTCTCCGCATCACAACAGTAGCACCATTTCTGCTTTGGACTACCTATCAGTTACCACTCTCTGGGTCTCTCCAGAACGTAACGAGAAAGAAAGAAGTAAGGGTACAGCTTTGTAAGACACAGAAACCAATCTAGCAGCCTGCTGAACCAACAGAAAGCCAACCAACAAAGAAAAAGTTTCTCAGATCAGCAAACCGACCCAGGTCATCCTCCGTCTCCACAATCTGCCATATTTGATCTAAGTTCCATCTCACATCCACCCAAATACCCTGATTTAACTGATTATGCTGTTTTCTCAACTTGTATGCAGTACCAGTAGTGCACATTTCACGAGGGAAGGAACACTACTCACATCCAGCTAATAGATCATTTTGTTACTGTGGGGTAAAAAGCACCACGTAAATAACACGTTTACCCCTTCACTCCTTGCCCTCCATAACACCGATGAGGCTAATGCNTAATCTAATCTTTGCCCTCCATAACACCGATGAGGCTAATGCAGCAAGCAAGCAAAGCACAATGCAACAAGTGATAATCAGCAGAACTGACCTTGACTTTTATCCACCAGAGGCAAAGTGCTGTCATCATAGCCAGACCTACCAGCAGTACCCTTGGAACTCTTTGGAGTTGCAGAAACAGACTTCAAAACAAAAATTATGTAAATATGAAAGTGCCACTCTGGGAAATTGAACAAGAAAAACAAACAAACCAACAGTACCAAGTAAGATCATGGAATGCTGCTAAGTCCCCCTTCTGATGATAAAATGTGTATTTTTTATTTTCATATAGAGTTGTTTGGTGGAATTTTTTTTTTTTTTGGTGCTACCTAGAGGGCTGTATTGTTGGTCTGTAAAAGGAGCTCAGCCTTTTAAGAAGGGAAGGTAAGGAGGCTGCATGTCAGCGGGCAACTGCCCTGTGCTGCTAGATGGAATACATTTCAAATGAGAAAAGACAGATGACAAAGACATGCTGATTCTTCCTAGAGTAAAGCACGGGCATTTGGCCTACACCAGATGGTATACATCCAAAAACTTCAAAGCTACATTTCACAGACCAGTGGAAAAACCTACCCATCAAGTATACGCATGATGTTATGACTGAATAGGTTACCATACATTTTTCTATCAGATAGAAGGACAGAGCCCAAGCCTGGAATCTGTCTGAGATTAATACTAGATGAAGTTAGGGCACCTCCAATCAGGTATCTCCATAACTACTAACTAAACCTAAGAACCACGATTTTTACCTGGAAGTGCGATTTGTTCCAGCCATCTTTCTGCAGAGCATTTCGTAATTCTTTATAGCTCCAGATCATCTGAAGAACATGAGATGCTGCTTTCGTTTCTCTGGGAGACTGGCTGATTTGCAAAATAAAATTAGAACATCAAATATCAGGTATTATAAGACTATTCAGACGTCAACTTCTTCGCACCAAAACAACATCCAAGAGGTACCTACTGCTTCACAGAGCTATTTGTTGAGCCTATCAGTTTTAAGATGTATGTGAAATCATTTAGTGACTTCTTCAGATACATAGGTATTTGCTGGAAAAAAAAAAAAAAATCCAAGAAGTCAGATTCTGCAGATTTCTGTGTTATCACACTGCACTCCTGGGCAAGCACTGAGGCCAAGATGACTGTTTTGTTTTGTTCTTGTCATTAACAGAAAATAGATGGATTCCATTCTGTCTGGATTTACTCAAAGAAAAAAAAAAAACACACAGTTCTGAGCTGCTTTTTAAACCTTCACACCAACTTACATATATTCCTTAACTTGATGAGGTTGCTTCATGGTTTAAAATACCTTAAAAAGCAATTTGGTTTAGCAAAATATAAACAATTTTTAATCTAAAAATGAACTTTCATCCATTCCTTACCAAGTCAGCACATAAGGCAAGATTCTCGTTCGTCTCTCATATTTCATAACAATACAGCCCAACAAATTCTTCAGCTATTCTCCTAAAAACTTGCTGAATAGACATCTATAAACAATCTTACATCTAACTGGCTGAATTATACTGATCAAACTTTTCTGTAAAGCAGTCAGAACACAGTATTCAACAAAACTGCAGAAAACATTTGACATTTTCCATTACCACCACTAGCCCCTTGGCCAGAACAATTACTGCACATCCTTAACTGTTTTATTTTAAAAAAGATTTTCATCACTGGCATTCCTGCCATATTCTAAGGTGTTATGTCCTAGCACAAGAGGCTTTTTTTTTTTTTTTT
>VXAV01004363.1:63294-85935 GCA_013399715.1 Alectura lathami
CCATGGGGTTTTTTTTTTTTTTTTTTTTTTAATGTTACAAACCTATTGAAAGTGTGACTTTTAATTGTGTATATATTGCTTTAGCTACTTTTGAAAGGCAAGGATGCTCAAATACTTTTGGAAGGTAAAAAGCAACTGTTCATACTGACATTTTCAAGTTTGCAGTGAGTTCTTACACATTTTGCTTTCAACTGTCACTTACCTTGACTTGCTGATAGCTACCAGCTTCTGAATGCCCTGTGTCTGGATCAGAGACCTTGCATTTTCTGAGCTGTCAGTAATGATTTCATGGATTGTATTCAGCACTGCAACCACTGTATCCTCTTCCAGGTTCTTCGCAGATCTCTGCTGCCTGCTGGGCAAATTTCTTACCAGCTCACCCATGGCATAACTACCTAGATAAGGGGAAGAGATAGCATTGCTCAGCCCTAGTAATCATTTCAGCTTCCCATCCTGAATGGTCAAATTCACACGTGCTTGCCAGGTCAAAAAAAACCAATAATGCAAGTGTTTTGAACCTCGGGACTGTAACTTTATGGTGTATTTATCATTTGTTATTTCAAGGTGATTGAGAGTTGATATCCAAGACAAACTCCTCCATCATGAATGCTAAAAGGTAGTAAGGAAAATAAAAGCAGATTTTACTGGGATTTTTACAGGCAGCATCTATCATATTTTGCAATGCCTGAGGCAAAAAGCATCCCGTAGCTGCTGCTAAAGCCACATATTCATGCTAATACACGCACACGGTTTACTCAGCATAGCCTTGTAATAGGCCTTCTGGGGCAAGGTGTGCAGCCATGCATTTATTAACCTTCCTCCACTAAAGGTAAGAGTATTTCCTCCTGGGTCCAGTTAGCCTTCACATTGTATAGTTCTGGAGAAAAACCAAGGAGGTAGGAGTTTATCGCTCCCAGGTGTCCGTCTGCCTAGCTACACCTCTGAACTGTTAAAAGAGAAACTTGATGAATTAAGGCAGAATTCTACTTCACAATTTATTAGTATCAACCTGGATGATGGCCCTAAACACGTGGGGAGTATTTCCTGGCCTAACAAGGTCATAGTTTAAACTTACATCAGTTAAATACAGAGGCATCCAGCGGAAAACTCAACTCACAGCTGAATCTTTATGATTATATGCACATAAATGCATCTTTACCTCATTGGATAGGAGCTAGTGAGCACTGTTGAAAAACTAATTTGAAGGAGACTACCTCAATGGTGAGCTGTATCCAGCTTCTACACTAACTACCACACAGAAGGATGAGAAAGGAAGCAGGATGTGAGGAAAAAAAAAAAAAAAAAAGGGACAACTTTAGAGCCTACTGCATCTCCCCAGAAAAGCTCAGTACACCAAGAGCAAGACTGCCACTCTCATCTTAACAGCAGCCCTAAGAAGCAACACGTCTAACGTCCATGTGTGGCCAGAAGCACATGCCATGTCAGCCAGAGCTAAGGAACAGACAAGCGGCCTGTTAACCCTCCCAGTCCTGCGCACACCTACACACGCTCCCCCTCTCCTGCAAAAACCTACATCTGTTTTTAGGCCTTAGTTAGAGATCTCCCTTAAATCTGTGGCTTGTTTGAACAGACTGGAAATAGATTCTGAGATGACAACCCTTCACTTGGTGGCTACACAGAATAATCTTGGTTAGCGCTGATGGAAATGGCATACAAAATAAATCCTCCGCATAATGGACAGAAAAATGTGAGGTCTCTCGAGTATCCAAGATCCCAGCCTGGTAAGAAAAGTTCAGAAGATACCTATAAGGTCTTTATTGCGGCGATCCATGGAAAGGTTTCTCAGAGCAATTGACACAGCCCTCACAACCTTGTCAGAGTCGGACTGGAGCAGCTCCACAAGCACTGGCAAGCCTCTCTCCTTCCGCACTGTTGCACGGATGTACGTGGACCACTGATCAGAATAAACCAGGAAAAAGAAATAACACAAAGTATTGTGAGTTCATATACCCATCCCTTCTTGCCTTTAGCACTTCTTTCAAGTGCTGTAATTATTATTATCATTTTTTCCTGCGAAGACTAGTTAGGGTGTGTGCTGATGCATCTGCACCTTAACCCATTGTTAAGTTCATCAAGCACCAAGGAGAAAAGGATGTAGAAGTTCACCCTGCAGCTTAGCAAGCTGATGGAGAAAGAGGACAGAAATAGAGGGAAGGAGTTTCATCCACCAACATCTGTTCTGTACGCATCACAGTGTGAAAACACATCCCCCTGGATTAGGAAGAAGAGGTCATTTGCAGGGAACACTAAGGCGCCTAAAGCAGCATGTCATCTTCCTCCACCTCCTATTTTGTGCTTTTATTCTGTTTCATGGTTGATTTTAAAATAAGCTGTATTCAAACAGTTGTATATAAACTGTATTCAAACTGAAGTGAGCAGGCATATCTTTGAGAGAACTGACTGATGAGTACTAGGGATGGCTCAGAGGGAAAATCAGAGGACACTCCGGAGTACCGTTTCCTGAATAATCTGACAATCCAATGAATTAATTATTCACAACAACCATCTAACAACAAGCTTTTCTGAAGGGATGTGGAAATGGTTAAGTGGTTTAAGTAGTAAAACCAATACATGGTTAGATTGTCAGGAGCTCAGTGACACTTTTACTATGTAAACACCATCTGTCCAGAAGATGCAAAGCATCTTCAGTGGGCAAATAAATTGGAAATCATTTATTTGGGGTTCCCACCTCCCTCCTTTTTACGGGACATGTAAATGCACAAGGTAACAGTGCACTCACAAGGAGGTAGCTTTGTTCTTTACTTGCACAAAGGAAATGAGAGAGGCTAAAGAGAAAACTGCACTCACCATCCAGTTGCCGGCACTGAGATTCTGCAAAGCCCCTGCTGCAGCTTCCAGAGTGTTGAAGTTCTGACTTTCGGTGAGGATGGAGAGGTACAGTCGGACCACATCTGGCTGGTACAGTAATTCAAAGCCTACAGGTGGGGAAGAGAATGGAAGAAAAGAAGTAGAGAAGGCATGTATGAACAAACATATAACACGCCTTTATTTTATCACATTAGAGAACAGGCAAGAGAAAGCTATGCCACAGGAAGAAAGACTTTTGCCATGTCCAAGGTATTTGACCCACACTTGTTGAAAGCTGTGCACATGGGAATTCACCTACAGGACATTCAGCTAAGCTGAAGGTCCCTTTGCTTGTCTTCAGGTTGACCATTCTTTCTGAAGTCTGTGCTATGCTATATACCTGCCCAGCAGGTAGAGGATTTGCATGTAATAACAAGGTGACAAGAGACAATGACTGCAGAAATTCTTACTTTGCATCTGTAGATTGGGTTGTAAATTCAACCTGCTCTCCTCATTCAAATTGCCTCAGTTTTACAGGCACCAACAACAGGATCAAAGACAGCAAGCTACAATCCCATCGTCCACCTCCTTCTCACACCAATGTGAGGAAAGAAAGATGGAAGATGTCAAAATGACCAGAATCCCCAAACGGCAGGAGCAGAAAGAAACGCTGACTCCAGTTCAAATATTAAGTAAAGAAATACACCGGCGTTGTATTACACTGGGAGACTGCGACAGATCCACATTAACTAGGTATCCCCAGTGTCCCCGCATCAGCTTTGCGGTTTAAGCATGTCAAGAATGGGAACTAGTCCCAGCTCTGCCATGCATTTCATTTTGTGATCCTGAGTAAAGCAGCATCCGTGTCTCAATTTCCTTCTCTCAAAGGATTAAGATTTATCCATCTAACCACAGTACAACAGGACACTGCTTTAGGGAAGGACTCCTCGTTCCAACTTAGTAGCAAGTTGTAGCATATTTTGAAGCAATTTTATCTATCTTTCATCACTAAGTGTGGCATGACACTGAACTGATGGCGGAAGAATATGCAAGCATCCAGTTAGAGCACTTGCCAGGCAACCAAGTTCAAGGAGATGATGGCATTGTTCAGTTTATGTCAACAATAAATTAATTCCCCTAGAAGTGTTTTGGTGAGTGCAGGAAGGCACAAACAACCTATGGCTCACAAAGACGCAGCAAGAGCAACTGCAGCTGTAAGTTATTACCAAATTTATGGCTTTTGAGGAGTTTGCAATGAGCAGGCATTACCTGGGAAACTATTTCTGGAAAAAAGAATAGCAGGAAAGAAAGCAGGAAGGTATGAATGAGCTTGTGCAAGGCAGAAATTTGAAGCCTGTCTCGAGTAGAATTTGTTGGTTTTTTACTTTTATTTGTATACACAAAAGGAATGTTTTTCACATAACAAGATGCTGTCTCAGAAGTATAGCTTAATTCAAAGCAAGTTTTCCACTAGTAACACAGGAAACCTGCAAGGAAATCACTCCCTCTCTTCAGTACTTTCTCTTCAAAATCACCCATTTCTCATATACATATTTTTCAGCATATATCACGGATTATCATATTTCAGACATCTCATATCAAATCTGGAAGCAAGAAAACTGAACAATGCTATCCCCTATCAAATGGATATGCTGTCAATTTATTCATTTTTAATTCTTTATTAACCTCTTCAGCAAAAAAGCCTTGTGACATGACAGCCTTACATTTCAGCTCTGTTTTTCGCTGTTTTTCACAGTAGTTACAGCTGTGGCACTATGTGAGCCAAGATCTCTCAAAACTCTAAACCTTGTGTAACACTAACCATAAACACAAGACCATGTGAACCTCCTTGGACATACAGGGCTTGTTTATCATTTATCCTACTGAAAACACTTCACCAGCCAACGGTTTCTTTGCTCCATTCCAGAAAACTGATCTATGCATGAGAATCCAAGAGCTCTGAAGTGCTATCTTACACGTTCCCTGCTTAGTTCCTCACGTGCATCCCAGCTCGCTTGCATTCTTTTTCAGCTACTGGACAGATTAACCTGCCCGTGGCTGTGCCTGGTTTTAATGCCACCACTTGCTTGTTACATGACACCTACAGATATGCGCAATCTGCAACAGGTGGCAATCCCCACAGGCATCCTGCCAATCCATACCACTTATTTGCCTCCTCTCCAGTGTGCTTTCCTTGCACCGGGATCATTGCCCTCTATACTGAATGCTGAGAGAAACCGTAGTTATTTAATGCATGAAGCAAGAACAGTTGCAGAGCTCCTCTCCATTCCTTGAATAAGTTTGTGATTATCTGTCTCCAATATGACCTTCATCTCACCTTTTTCCTCTGCCACTTCACAAGGTGAATCAGCAATCTAAGGACTCCTCAAGAAGAAGCACTGCTGCCTGACAAGTGTGTAGTATCACTTTCCTGAACACTAATACTTATAAAATCTCTTAGGATAGCTTACTAGAATTCTGAAACTGTGTTGTTTTTAAAGGAATCTTTGCTGAAAATTTAATCAGATAAGCAAAAAGCTGGAGGCAGGTTCATTAATAGAGAATATTCATACAGAACATTTATTGCATCTGTATTTGAGCTCCAAACAGTCACCAAACAGCACACAATTCTGTAATCAGCCTGCTGATGGTTTTAAATCGCATAGTCATAACTGCAGTGTACTTGGCAACTGCCCCATAAGTTCACCCTCTCCTGTGATTTAATGTTGCTTCCTGGCTGGACATCCTTCCTTCCTCCTCAGCACCTCACTGGCTACGAACACTGAGATGCACGCACAAGCAATCACCTCCTCACCTCCACTTACCTCCTGCGGACTGAGCTGCATTCCAGTCACGCACCTCCCGCCCGCTTTCTGTCATTACTTCTCTTCATGCATGAAAGCCTCTCCCTTTTCCTACTTACTAATGTAAGAGCATCTCAGAAATGTCTCCCACCTTCTCTGTTCAATAACATACAGCAGTTCTTCAACCAATTACGAGTACATTTCTGCTTTGGGTCGTAATCCCTTAGTCAGTTTGGATGATTCCTACCACGTCCCACACATCCCCGTTTTCCAGCTACATTTATGCTGCCCCATGAGCACCTGTTTTAAAAAGAGTTAGCAAGTGCTAAGCACCATACACGAGACTGTCCTCCTTCACCTCACCTTGGGGGCCCCCCACCTTCCGCACACTTCCAGCACTGCAGCACTTGCGTATAATCCGGCTATGCCAGAAAACTGCAGGAGCTGCTGCTAAAACCAAGTATTAGGAATGCCCCTCATGGATAGCTGCTCATTAACAGAGATGAGAACCTAACAGCGATAAAGTTACTCTTGCACCAGGGGGTTTTTCCCTCACTGACAACAAGCTGGCACTTTTCATAAGCATTATACTCCCTTAAAAAGAAACAAACAAGTTTTGTATTTTCCCCATCTGCCTCCTGTCCTAATGAGTCCAGCTCTGCTATTTATAGGATGCAATTTGTCTGAATCATTATAAATTTCCTTACAGTGTTGTGTAGAGGCCTCTCACATTTTACCACGAAGCGCTTCAAGCACGTTCCTGGGAAGCACAGCTGGTCTCACCTCCATTAAGCACCTGCTTCTCTTCTAAATGGATTTCCTTAATTTCAAGATCATCTTAATTATTTTTTCAGGTAATGCTGCTTTTGTGCAATATATGGCTAATTGCTTATATCAATTTTTTAAATCGAAAAGAGGGTCATTAGTGATAGGTAATATATCAAATGAGAAAAACAGTAAATGTTTTCCTTTTCCTTTAAAAGACTGTTATAATTATAGCCCCGATTCAGCATTGCCCTTAAAGATTATTTCTCCCAGAATAAATGAGACTTTTTCCAGAGGTTACAGATTTGTGCTGAGTTGCATTTTACACTGTTTCCTCCTGGAAAAGCATGGGGATATATATATATATATATTTTTCCCCCAATTGCAAAATGCAAAGCAAACGATTTGGCTATATTAGTTTTTGCCTTTTAGGGAAACAGAAAATGCCTTGAACACTGATGTCACTGTGAGTGTTAGACATTCCATGCATCTAAGCATTCCCCCTAGCCACTGGCATAGATGTGTATACAAGGAAAGATCTTCCACATCAAACTCATTTTTACCAACATGCTGTGGTCTCAACCTTATGAAAAAAGGGAAGATGAACTTCTCTGCATCCAAGTTGTTCAAAGTGGCAATGACATTACTGCTGTGTGAAGTTCACCCTACCAAGTGCCGTCAAGTGGATTATCCTCTGTTTGCCCACAGAACAGTAACAGCACAGACAGCAATTTCAATACAGAACAGAAAAGACATGAGGAATGAACGAAATAGCCAACTTCATCCATTCAACCCTCAGCCACAGGGCTGAGAAAGATGCAGCAATTCCTGGATCATCTCATCCACAAACTTGCTATCATTGTAGCAATGATGATATTGTGCCTATACTTGGCTACATTCTGGCAATAACAAAACCTTTCATCAGGTGCCTCCCTCTGATATACCAGCCCAGTCCCTGATTCAGACGTCTTTCTTTGGAGCAAGGTTGCCAAATCTAATTCCCTTTACAACTCTTACAATTTAGGATTTATTGTCACCCTACAGGCATGGGAAATTATTCACATGCATATACTGGTCAGATTACAGTCCTACTGCTGGAGCAGATGTGCTGTTTTGTTTTCTATCCTTATAAAAACTGTGGTTCACTGGCATGTTTACATTACTGTTTTAATTCCGACCACTTTTGAAGCAGATTTCCTGATTGCCTGGGCTTACTGTGCTTTGGTTCCCAACACACAGCACTTGCAGCACCAGCTGGACAAATCTTGGCATGAAACTAGACCAACAGATGCACTCCAGCATCGCACCGAGGGTGTGCTAACCAGGAATGTGAGGAAGTTCAAGACCTACTCTTACAGAGCCACGCCACTTGCTGATGCGCTCATCCACTGTGCTGGCCAGCTCAGAGCGCAAGATGAGACAGCTACCGGCAGGTGGAGCGAGAGGAGCCCAAACTGCAACTTCTCTGCAAGGTCACATGCTAACAGACTTTGTAGAAAAAGAAAGCAGCTGCCTAAGCAACTGGGAAGCTATGAGCCAGAAGAGAAGCAAAAAAATCACATCAGTAAAAGAAACTAACAATTTGACTCATAAATCTTTGGTGCCTGCCTCTCTGTTGATAGCAGGCTGGTAACTTCATTACAAACCGCGTAGTTCATTGTTTGCAAGTTAAACAGTTGTAAACCAGTATTCAGAGTCATTTTCTACAGAGATGTTTTACAGAGCATAAGCAGCAAATCAGTCTAGCAGTTCAACACCTCCCATTTCAGGAATGCCCCACCCCGCAGGATGGCTTTATAGTACACTACATTTAAAAAAATATAGGAGGTGCAGGAAGGAAGCTGGTTAGTTTTATAAAAACAGCAATCAGATCCTTAAAATAAAATAATAATTTTTAAAAAAACAAAACAAACCAACCAAAAAAACCCATCCGTTCCATTCCATCTGTATGCTGTGCTTCACCACCCGGTGGCACAGCTTGAATGCCAACATAAACTTGCAAGATTCTTCTAACTGAAAGGCTTAACAGTAGTGAAAATGCAGCCAGCTCCAATAGAGCCAAGTGCTTGGAATAATCAATGGAGAATGCAGCTCGATGCAGATGCATGTAAGCATACTGGATGTCATACTACAGAGGCACAGACTTGTCCAACGGATGAAGAAGGCTTTGAACAGTCCCTATAGCGCTCACTCAGTGTACAAGTCAGGACAGGTATTACACTTACTGCAGAGATTTGGTCAAGAACGCAGCATCCAGCACTGAGCAAGAGCTCTGACGAAGGACAGAACAGCCAGTGAACGTCATGAAAGAATGAATGAAAGAAAATGAACATCATAGTGTGTGACCTTTCCAACTAATCTAAGTTGCACAAAAGGTCTAAAATCAAACTCTTCCCAGTTTAACCACCTACCCTCACAATGCAAAAAGCAGTGGCTCGCTAGTTAGAAAGGGAAGCAGCCCCCCCACTCTGTCAAGGATGGAACAAGGATAACACCAGTCCTACAAAGTGTGGAGGTATGCAAAATACCAGCAAGGAGCTAGTCTGCAGGGAAGGCAGAAAGGCAGCAAGGGATGGAAACAGGAGGGCAAGGCAGTGCAGGGAAAATAAGGATGCTTGAGAAAGCAAACTGGCTTTTGCTGTTTCTGTTATTCTTTAAATTTCTCAAGCTCCACAAGCTGTCATCAGGGTATTTTCTCTTACAGAGATTTCTTTGTATGAAACCGACTATATTCCACTTCATATCAAAGAATATGCAATTTAACAAAGAGATGCCTCAATTAAACACAACCTGTTTTGACCTTGTGAGAGTTCCAGCACTTCTGCTTTCTGTGAGCAGATATTTTAAAGCTAAGACAGCTCCCTCCCCCTTTTCAAACAGCCTGTGGGCAGCATTTCTCCCAACAGCACCGGACGCACTGCCCAATAACAAAGGCTTTTTTCAAGCCTGTGCAACTAAGTCTCTTGGCAACTGGAGATGTTAACAACTTTCTTTCCTCTGTTCACTAATCAGGAGAGAAAGCTCTGGAGAACCAATCCTTAATAAGGATCTGAATGCTGCTGCAGATAACTAGAGCACTACCCAAGCTACTGGTTCAAAAGGGGAATATGATGTCCCCGTGGGCTGCTGCCGAAGGGCAGGAAATACCTGATGCAGAGAAGGGAGAAATGCTAAAAGGTCTCCACTGAAAGGGATAGCAGACATGATGGTGAACTGCAGCACATTAAAGCATTTGTAGGTCACCTTTAGTGGTATTTTTTGTTTCTGAGAAACACCATTGTTACAAGCTGCAATGCTACGGATCCAAACTTAACACTAAGCCCTTTGGCTGAATGGTTAAAATAGATGGCTCATGTGAGTACCTTCCTCTGTCCTAGTCTCTGAAGGCTTCTATCTGACCCTGAAGACTTTAATTACAGTACACAAAAAGTTTTTTTTTTTGCTACTTTACATCATAATCCAAAATTATTTTTTATTTACTTCACAGTGATAATGGAATGCATTTTCTTTTAAAGGGAGTAGGACAGACATGTTATTCCAAAAGCAAGTGTGTTTTGAAATGCAATTTGTACCTAAATCTCATTCCCTCTTTCTCACACACACACACCACACACCTTGGAGTCTCTTCTTTACAAGTTACATATTAAAAATGATCTGTTTTGAACAAGTTCCCCATTTTCCATAACCAACTTACCATGGTGTTTGCAAGCACCCAGAATACATTCCAGGCCCTGCACCACCAGTGCAAAATCTCAAACTGGGACTGAATTCTCAAAGGTCTGCCAGCTCTGCAGGGTTTCGCTGCATGCCACTACCCTTGGAAGGGTGTCATACTCATGGTAGCTCAGGCACACCCGAGACTCTAAGCTATAGGTGAACACTCTTGCGAAATTCTGTGCATTTGTGGTAGTTTCACAGGTCACAGTTTACTTGTCTTAACTGCTACAGTATTGAAAGACTGAAGATAGATTAGGCTTATCAGGCTGGTGATCTCACTGACAGCAGATCAATATGCCAGGAAAGCAGAAATGCAAATATTCCTAGATGCAGACAATCTTGCTTGCTGCCTCCAGGGAAGCTTCCTCCTGAACCTTTCAGGTTGGACGCGTGCCTCCGACAGCTGATACCAAAAGGATGGTCACGGGGATGATGCACATGGCACTGGGGACTTCTTAAGCAGACAGCAATTTGGCCCATGCATACAAGATCAATATGAAGCATACCATCGATCATACTGCGTTTCTCTGCTAGGGAAAACCTGAATTTCCAGACGTTGTCTGCTGCATATCAGGAATATGAGAACAACGGTGGACAAGGCCAAATGTCCATGCTTATTCTTTTAGGTCCCAGAGCTGTTGCTGCTACTACTGACCACGGGTGCTGCTGACACGTCTGTTCCTGGCTCTGCAACCATCCAGAATTACACTTGACTGACTTGTTTTTTTTTCCTCCCTGAAAGAGCCCAGATGGTAGTGCTTGGTGATTGCTCACATGCCCTGAGGGGTCTCTCTTTGTGTGTGGTACCAAACAGCTCTGTTTTGTCACCCTTCCTTTTCTGTCACAGACAGCAATTGCAAGGACTGCATAATCCAAGCTAACAATGAGAACACTGCCCAGCCAGTCTGGCTTCTGGCATTTGAGCCAGTTTACACGAGCAGTAAATGTGGAAGCCCAGGGAGGTGTGATCCTGGTGTTCTCAGAGCTGTAAGCACAAGTCAGGAACACAGGGGGATGCCACAGCAATCAATATCCATAGCACAGCCCAAGATGGTTTCCTGTTTGCAGCTCTGGAAAGACCCAGTAACGAGGCAACACTACAGAAAGCCTCACCCAGTACAAGCTGGTGTGAAAAAGGTCCCCAATTCTTAATGGAGGAAGCTTTTCAACAAAGAACTCTCTAGGCTGGAACTTGCTTACTCTCTGCCTTGGTAGGGCTTGAATTCACTCCTTTTCAGAGCATATCGCAACATATCTTTTCCATTTAGCCACACTTTCTCAAAGGAGCAAAAGGAATAAAGAGATGACTGACAAAGCTAATGAGGATTAGGAACTTGAGGAAAACTGTTACTTTTCACATTATATAAACAACTGTTTACAACTGTTCTCATATACATGCTAGAACATGTTTTTAAGGACTTTTCCTTGAATTGAAAAAAAAAAGCTGAAATGATAAAAATCTTTTCCTTACAAAACCCATATACATCTCAGTAAAATCATGCTACTCCTTTCAAACCACAGCTGAACAGAACTGAGATCTACAACACGTCACAGCCTTTATTAGTGCAGACACCTAACAGTCCAGCCCAACTGTCAGAAGGTTTGAGCCTACTGTATAAAATGTGTTTCAAAAACAGAAAGAGACACTGAGTAATTCCCTGAAGGAACGCCCATAAAAGTATCACACCACAGCTGTGTCCAGTAATAAAACACAACGCATTGCTGTTATTATCTTATCAAGAAGTTCAAGAACCTTATAACATAAAAATGTCTCAGAACAAGACTCATCACTGAAAATCAAGAGCAGTTAAGGGACTCCTTCCTTTAACTTCTGGCTGCCTGCACCTATCATTCTCTTTCCTCTATTTTTTTTTTTTTGTGCATGTGTTTGGCTAAGGATCATGTGTTCTAAATTACCCTTTTTTGCCCTCAAGCCCTTGTCAAACTCAGCCTTGCATTTCCAGACACCAATCAGATGCTTTGACTCCAGGAAGCTAATGAGCTTTTAGCTTCCTCCCAGCTCAGCAGTAGCAACCCTTCTGCAGAGAAATGTTTACTGCAAAAGGAATCATGCAATAGTCCTTGGCTCCAGATGCCACTTAATTTGTTATATTAAAAAGATTCTGACATTATTCAGAACTGTTTTGATGTTGAACAGCTTTATAAACTTTGTGTCATAAAACCCCAGCAAGTAGGCAAGCATGGAAGAAAGGGAAGAAAGACTACAAAAGACAGCTGGAAGGCACCAAAGGGAAAAAATAAAAAAATAAAAAAAATATGGTAGTGCTTGCTTAGTTGAAATATCAACCCATTCACAGACATTAAGTACTAAATTAGGGAAGAAAGGTGGAAAAAGCACAGAAACCCTCTTCTTGCCTCTGCAGACCCCCTCATGTATCTTCTTTTCCTGTCTCCAAGGGAGACTGCGTGGAATGCATTGCATCATGAGGCTGGGGATGGCCCAGCTAAGTGCCCTCCCCTGCTATGTGACTTGCACTGGACACAGTGGGCTGCCAAATCAAAGCTCACATGTTGCTGCGGAGTGGAGGAAAGGCCGTGCTGTAACGCGAAGCCGTAAGATCCAGCAGCAAGCAGGACGAGCTGTCAGGCTGGAGAGCTTTGCTCTTCCCCACGTGCCCTGCAGAGAGGTGGTACGGCACTGCTGGCAGCTGAGGAAAGGGAGCAGCCAGCTCTTGGGCAGCCAGGCTGGTGTCAGGGAGTGATGGCAGGGAGCCAGTGCTTTTCCTGGATGCAGCAAGCCACAGGACCATGCTGCTGAACAAACTGATAGCTGCACTCCTCCAGGCCTCTCGGGGTGCTCTACCAGGCCTGAAGTAGGCAGGGTGCGGGGGGACCCTGAGCATGCTGTGGGATCAGGCCTCCTCTGCCTGAGCATAAAGCACAGTGGTTGCTGGCACTAAATTTTTATCAGCAAGGCAGAAACAAATCCTCCATCACTGGGGAATTCACAGAAATGGGACTGCTTTGTCAGATATGGGACTACAGGGGTTTCCAGTGACTGCTGCTGAGGGACTCCCGGCTCTGGTCTAGAAGCCCCCGCATTCCTGACAAGTGTTTGGATGCATCAGCAACGGGTGCTGCTTCCAAGCTGCGACAGACAGGGATCAACAGACAGCATTTCCACTCGGGCTGGCACCTGTCAGGTTCCCCCCTTCACAGCATATCTGAGTTTCATCTTCAGTGCCAAGGGAAAAACAACTTCAAGAAAACAAAACACAAAACAAATCTTTCAGAGCTCACATACTGTACTACGCTTGGAAGGCGATTCAAAAGCTTTTTTTCTGGGTTACTTATGCTTTACCGAGTCTACTTATACTTCCACTTCTTGTCATGATTTTTATATAAAGATCTCATAAATGGTCATAAGCCATTACACAGGTGTTTGGTTATTCTTATCAGTTTGGTTGCTTGCTAGACGCCAGTCTGCTTAGGGCACTGAAGGGCAGCAGGACTGCCAAGCTTGACTTCCTAGAGTAGGAAGGGAGAGTACATCTGCCAATTCTCCAGTGTATCTGCCCTCACAGAAATATCAAATGCTTCAAAATACTTTCCAGTAAAAAGAAAATATTTGGATATAAACAGCTAACCATTCTTGGGGAAAGGTCAGCAGTATCCAAGCTGAGAAGAAGTCAGTAGACCCAGCCTCAGCCAAAGGAAATGAAAGGTCAGTGATTCTTCATCACCAGGACTGGTGCTGGAAGCCTCATTACAGGCAAAGTCCTGCAATCTTGTCTTCATAAGCACTTTAGAGGCAAGTACCATATGGAAAGACTCCCTCACATTATTAAATAATTTATTGTATGCAAACACAAACTCATCCTCCAGTTCTGTTTGTGTTCTGAAATTGCTAATTAGTTCCTGCTGCAGTTTCCAAAGTCAAAAGTGTATTTCAATTTCTCTCTATTTCATGAAAGCTGCCACATGCACCAAAGGAAGCCCAGTGCCTCTAATAATACGTCTCAATTACAGTCACTGTGCTGCTGTCAGGCAATTCAAACATCTCCCAAGCATCCCAGAAAAAGAATTTCATTTTTTCATTGTCAACTAAATGTCAGGCCAGAGCGGAAGCAGCACGAACAGAAGATTTTCTTCAAGTTCTCTAACAAAAAAATTGACCTTGCAGCCCAGGTTTTCAGTGTTTGGGCTGTTAATTCTCATGGATTTCAGCATAAACTGGAAACCTTCAAGAACAGAGTCTTTCCAATCATGCTCAGAGTACCTTTGTCCATATCCAGTATGGGGCTGTAGATGGTGAGAGGCAAGAGACGATGTTGCTGCTCTTCCCTCATTTGTGCTTGGATGCACAACACTGAAGGTGTGGAGTGAGGGGATACTCTCCTTTCTGCCAACCACTCTAACTTTCTAGAAAAGCAAAGTTCCTATTAAATGTAAATATGTTTGAGGCACTGACTGAATATCTGATAATCCCTGGCAGAACTGACAAAAACAGTTTTGACCATAAAATTATAGCTTTCCTGGAGACACAGATCTTGCTATAAAACTAGCATTTGGATGTGAGTGTGAGATATGACAATGTGATCTGGACAGAAGTAGCTCTCCAAAGCCTTGGATGTCCAAGCACATACACATTTTACAGACAGATGTATTTGTGGTTGTAAGTTGAAAAAAAAAAAATTGGGGGCCCAGCTTGTAGCAATGATGAGATACTTAGTGAGATAGTTAGCTGAAATGAATATAGATGAATATAGGGAGCCCAGAGATATTATTCAAGAGATAAGGAAAGATGTCTGTCCTGCTGGCTCATGCTAACATTGCTTTAGGAATCAGAAAACTTCATCACTCTTCTGAGCTCTGCCACTGAAATGCTCTGTAACTTTGTACAGCAATCTATTCTTTCTCCTCACACACTATTTCTGTCTTGGCTAAAGTTGGGCCTGTTCACGTAGACTGTCGCAGTGTCAGACGGTGGGTAACAGAGGCTATGAAGTTGTTCTGTCTCCTGCAAAAGCAACACTACATTTAGTAAAGTATGGAGATAACGAGTGCAAAACATGACTAAACTGGACATGAGATGGAAAGATTGCTTTAATGTCCTCACTCGAGGTAAGCCCAAACCACAGCGTATCCCTAAATAGACAAGTAACATTTCATGCTGGTGTGGACTTCCAGTTTTCCCTATGGACAAGAGAAAATTTAGGGCTGGAAATAATGGTCTGAGAGGCTGAAAACGCTCTCCTTCCTACCACATACTGATCAACATTCACACTGATCATCTCAGAATGCCTGGGTCAGCAATCAAGCTCTCAGCAGGTTCAGTGCAAATAACAGTTGGATTGACATTGCTTTCCAAACCACGCAGAGGTAGGATATCTCTCCCCACCCCACCCCTCCAAACANTAAATTTAAGTGTCTATTGTACAACGTAAAATGGCTGCCTCACAGTTCAAGGTCATTTTTCTTCAATCCACAGCTAGATGTATATGGCACATTAAGTCACATCATTCCCCTGTCATGATGGAGAAGGCGGGAGCTTTTAAGCCTGCACAGAGCACTCAGGGTTATAGAAATAAATATGGCTTTGTAGCACAGCTTTCACATTAGAGATCTGTAAGTGGTTTATAAAGCAATGAGTCAGATAATACGACTGCAGCAGCTGGGTAGGTAAACACACTGGAAATTAATGGTGAGAAAAGCGAAGTTTTAATTTTTTTTGATTTTCTTCATTTGCCTTTCTGCAAAACACATCTGCAGCTTCAACCTGACTAATAAGCACCAGCAACTTCTGTAATTTAGAATGCACAGGTTATATGACATTCCAGTTTATTTTAATTTTGAGATTAACTCTGTGATTAAAGCCCTCCATTAACTCTAATAAATACTGTTGAAGCAAAAGAGGAAAAATACTAGACACCTTACTTCATGTATTTCTCCTGTACTGGCTGCATTATAAGGAAGCCATTCTATAACTCTGTGAGGGCCTTCTTGCCGGATCTCTAGTACCTCAGTTTGCAGTTAGTTCAGGATTACTTATCAACTATTTGATTTCTGCTGTCCCTTTTGTTAGGCAAATGGACTCTCTCCTTCTTCTTCCCATCTGAGTTGCCTAGCTGGCTGTCCTGGATGAAGATATTTTGAAAAAACACTTGTCCCTAAGGAAGAAAACACAGTAAAATAAAAAACTGCTGTTTCTTTCCATACAGACTACTTTTGGCTGACATTATCACCAGTTAACAAGAAGAGCCACAGAAAAAACTAGGTTGAGAGTGCAGGAGGTCCCTGGGCACTCCTGTTCAAAGAGGGCTCACTGCTGAATCTGGACCAAGTTCCTTCTGACTCTGTCCAGTCAGGTCCTGCGACCCATCAGTGGCAGAGACCATTTCAAAGCCTCTCTGTGAGCATCCATTTTTGTCTGCAAGAGTACTAGATAGGGTGCCCAGACTATCCAAGACAGGTTTTTAAGTAAGGTTCGAGAGATATCAGTCTGACATTGAGTTCTGAAAGCATCTGAGTCACGCAGGCCTCTGAGAAAGTCGTCCACATGCGTATTACTCCTTACAGCACGGCCTTCATAACACTCATGTGGAGCTGTAACTACTTCCTGCACTTCCACACACACACTATTTCTAGAAGTCTGGCAAGGGACTGAAATCCACATTATTCCGTTTTTCTGCCTCAGCTGTTCCGAAACTTTCTGCTGTTCTCTTCTAACTTGTCAAGTAGCTTCATCAGCAGAACTTCTGATGGACGCCAGAGACAACTGTAACTTTGTGCAACAAGCTTTTTGGAAATGGTTTTGACATAAATTCTGACCAAAGCTGAGTTCTCCTTTCTTGCTCTTCGCAATAAGACTGTGTAGGCAATCCAGACAACCTTCTGATTTGCATCCCTCTGCAAAGTGTAACATTTTTCGCACTTATTCTAGATGGACGAAGAAGTCTGTGAGCTTTCACTGTTGTTTCTTAACGGAAACTGAAGAAGTGGTATGGCACAAATCTGACATTAATGCAGCAGTTTTGGATGGATGGACAGATGGATCGAGTTTTTCACTGCAGTGACTAAGTCCCAAACTGAAGCAGTTCCAGTTACGTGGGATATGCACCTCCTCACCAACTCCTGCGTTTATTCCTGGCAGATTTTCTTGGCATATTCTCATTTTATAAATAGTCCTTGAGCAGCATCTGTATAATGAGCTATGCTCTGTAATAACAGACGTTCTGTTTCAGAGTAACAATTAGAATTGCTTGTAGAATAGAAACACTAAATGAGACACACAAAAACATACACACAAACCAAGGGGTTGGGAGAGAATATTAACTATTGTCAGAAAGGGACAAACAGTACAGGGAAGGTTGCGAGCACAAAAAACATGACTGAAAACTAGCAATTTCCAATATTAACTGTTTTACCATCAGAAATGGTAGCCCAGTACAACGCACATGCAAGTTCAGTCAGTGGTTCAAGGGCTAAGATCCTGTTAGCTGTCTTTGAACTGCCAGATAACACACATTGCTGCAGCCGAAGTGAAAGTCGTAGCTGGGCTGTAAAACTTGCTGAGGTACAAAGTTATATATTGTTTTCTGTCTACATCTACCTACACAGAGCATCACAAATAATACGGCTGAACTCCTTCATAAAAATACACAGTAAGTGTAGCATGTGTAGCAAGAATGCTAAGCAATTCGTACTATCATGTATTTTCAGAATACTCCCTGCACCATGAAATCCTCATTCCGTTCACACAGCATCCCACTGGGGTAAGCCTCTACCACACATCTTCAACAAAAGTTGGTTTTATTTCTTTCATTTTCACATCACTGCAGCGCTAGCAACAGTTGTGATACCCAGTACTTTGGCAGAAGTCATTGTTTTACAAACACATCAGATACACTCAGTCTGCATCAGTTATCACAGCAGCAGTGAAAATACCAGTAATCATCCTACGGAAGGCAGTGGAAGTAGCTAGACTTCATGAATGAGTTCACTACAGCCCTGGCATCTGAATGCAATTAACTTGCCTAAGGCCACTCAGCAAGTCAGCAGCAATACTGGAATGTGAAAACGAGACTTCCTTACTTCCATCTCTGCCGTTTGCTGAAACCCCAAATAACCATCTCCTCAGTAGCTGCCATAATTACTACGTGCTTCAGTGGAGTTCCTGCTGCTTAGTATTTTCATAGGCTATTTTATGATGCAAGCATATATAGGCTGTTCTAGCTGAAGATGTTATAACCATGTGCATGGTAAGTCTCATTTTCAGTGCATATAACTTGGTCACAAATTCTCCACAAGATGGAAAGGGAATTTGCCACCTGGGATTCTTGTCTTTTGAAGATACAGCTAGTTATTATAACAGATTATAATCTTGGGTGTCAGCCTCGGGCTAGAAGGATCTGGAAACTGACTGTGAGAGCTATTTTATAATCCTAAAGGACTAAAGACTGAGAGGGAGAATCTTGTCTCCAACTGCTAGCTCTTCCCCTCCACATGCAGAGGAAGTCTGAACATTCAATAATGCAAGAGAAAGATCAAGTAGAATTGTTGTGGATGTTCATCCCTTATTTTCAGGGAAACCAAGTACCCTCTAGTAGCTGAGAGGGTTTCTTCTCATTCAGAAGTAAGTTTTAATTCAGAAAGCAAGTTGTCTTTCTGACTCATCCTGCACGTTCCCTCTAGCTGTTAAGGAAGAAGACAAAGAAAAGACGGAGCTCTAGAGGTAAACAAATTACAAAAAGCCAAGTAAGGGTGGACACAAAGAGCACTCATGACTTCACGAAGAGTTACATTCTCAGCTCTGTCTACATTTAGAACTGAACAAAATTCCCATCTCGCTACATTCACTCCTGCGCCAGCAGTTGTTTCCACTGCTCTCTCAGCCTCACCAAAGCTACATAATCAAAGACGCACAGTCTAAATCTGAAAAAGTCATCCGTGCTATGAAGTGTCCATACCAGATGTGGGGAGGTGTTGGAGCTAAACAGCTTTGGCCACTGAAATTTCTTCTCTAGTTCACACAGGTTGTATGTCCTCCACACAGCAGAACTCTTGATGTTTCCAGCTCAAATTTTCCTGACATGAAAGCAAATCTCTCTCAGCTGGCCAGTTTACAGGATAGCCTACTCATGCAACCATTGTGCTTCCCTGTACTACAGCCACAGGAGTTTTTCTGTTTCACAGATACTATTTCACCTCTACCAGCAATCTACCCAGCTTTACCTGTAAATATGATTCTTTTCTGGGTGCCCCCATGGACAAAAGCAATGGAGCAGAAAGCACAGCTCAGAGCTGCAATGTTGAGGCATTCTCAGAAGCAAGACAGCAATGATTTGACAAACATGGTAGCAATTACCAAAACACAAAGCCAGAACTATTCTTCACACGCCTGAGCAGACAGATAACACCAGAGTAAGAGCTGATCATGTAACAGCCTCAAATTACTCTCACAGGATTTGCTGGAATAACGAAACCACACACAGCAGAGCTGTGAGTCCCAGCAGCATTACCGTACAGTTACCGTGCCAGGGTTCAGTCACATCACTACTATTTCTCCCAGAAAAATACATTTTTCCTCATGGTGTCAAAAGTGAGAATGTTTTATGATAAAATTGTATTAGCAGGTAAAATGAACTAGTGGCAGAATTCAGAAAGGTCACACACATTTGAGAAAAGCAAGGTTGAACTGCAAGTCCTTACCTGTATTTGAATATTCCTGCAAAAATAATTGCTAAGAATATACAATATTAGATGCTTATTTGAATGCAAGTGATCATATCCACCAACGATGACAATAAAACCAGAGATAAGGCAACATGTGCATTTTCCACTGCAAGATGATGCTGATCCTAAGACAATATGTGCATATACCAATGGATAACCAATGTAATCTGTTGGCTGGCAAACAAAGCCATGCCTAGGTACCTACGTAACTACAAACATCACTTAAATCACCCGAACACCAAGAGAGAGTTAAAAGGATACAGCACTTGAGGGAAACCACATTTGGCCTACAAACGAACAGTAACAAAATAATCCGACCGTAAGCGAACCTGGGACACCCAGTGACGTATCTCACTTCCCTCCACAAAGGTTGGCTGACTTCTGCACAACAGACCCCTTGATTTTGCTAAACCCAGGTTCCAGCAGTAGGATGCAATACAAAAGAGTACCTTTGCCCTTTCTATACCTTAAGTTGTGTTGCAGCAAGATGCACCAAAAGTCCAAAAAATTTCATCTAGTTGCTGACTGCTTAAAGCTTTGCCATGACAATCTCTCACAGACAAAACAGACCTCCACTTCAGAAAGAACCTTTGCAGCTGAAGTATGCTCTGTATTGCACATTTTAAATCTTTTCATTGCCCTTCGGCGGATTAGTCAGAATTGACTTGACTTATAGCACCCTTCTCGAAAGGTTATGGTCCTGATTGAGTGCTCACACTTGGGCTAGATTCTAAAAAAGGAAGAGAAAAATAATCCATCTCTCCACCTACTACATCTTCTACAGCTGCTGCTATGTAGGTAAAGTCCTGGGTGTCAGAATTCTAAGTTTCTTCCCCAAATAACCCTTAAATATACTTTCTTTTCAGACCTGGAGAGCAACAGTGAAGTCAACCTAGATCCCTTTTCTCCCAAAGCAGAAATCCACCAGAACTTGAAGCCCAGCATCCCAGACAAGCACAGGTAAGATGAACAGAATGCTTTCACTCCCTGACTGTAAAGAAACAGGTACATTGTTAAAATAAATAAATATTAAAAAAAAAAAAAAAACATAAAAAAGCAGACATTAAGTTTCATAGTTGTCAGTTGTTTTGCAAAGGGACAGACATAACAGCATGAATAAATCAGGACCAACTCGCCTGTTATTTGCCCACTACTAAACATTTACTAAAATCTCATTTCTGGATGCAGCCACTTGCACTTGACTTGCCCCTTCCCATCCCAAGGCTTCTCATAATCCAGTAACACACAATGTCAGCTACAGTCAGGGTGCTGTTTTTGTCCTTCTCTCCACTTTCTTCTTACATCCAAGAGCTGCTGAACGTGTTCTCAAATCCATGTATTGCTGTATTTGCACCAGAGTGTCAGATGCCAACAACTTCCCACTGTCATCTGAGTAGATGAAAACAGACAATGAAAAAGCCTGTGGGTACCCGTGGGCAAAACAAGCTGTCTGTGGAAAATCACTGCATTAACTGCTCAGCCAGTTCGGTACATGTTAAAAACAGGCTGGGGGTCATCTTGTTTTCTAAACCTGCGCTATGTGGACAAGATCCTCCGATGGCCAAGCTGTTCAAGGCTTACTACCTGTACAAGAGCAACAACCCTAAAGGTGTGTTGATGTGGGTTACAGCTTTTGAAGGCTTTAGCCAGGCTGCTCCAAATAACTAAAATAAAGCACTTTGTATTAGTTAAAGTTGCTTGAGCTGTCATGTCAGAAAGAAAGATGTCATGTCAAAAAGAAAAAAAGATCTTGGAGAAAGATGTGTCAGGGCAGGAACAAGAGGCAAGACATAGCACACCCACACCTGCACCTCCCGTCCACATTTCAGCTGCATCTTCCCATATGATTTTTCAAACCCTTCAGTTTCAGCCTTAAATTTAAAACTTACATTCTATATAATTAAATTTGGCAACTCCATAAAGATGACAAATCAGCGTTTCCACCTGTAGAGCACAGCTCAGAAGGCCAGGAAGCAATCCACTGTCATGGTTCAACCTAGCTTTGAACAAGTGGCTCAATGTAAGAACTGTGAAAGATGATGAAAATAAAAGCAATAACTACAAGCAGTAAGTTACAAGAAGAATGAGCACAAGGAAGGAAAAAATCCACAGATGCCCACTCTGAATTTCTAGCAGATGTAGGGAAAAAGAATTAGAATTTACAGGTATGATGTGGAGAAAGTTTGGAAAGGGCAGGCCACGTAAGGGAATTTTCCCATCTAAGACAGTAATTTTTCTCTGACTCAAAGCATTAGAAGACAGATGAGAAATCTTTCACTGCTTTGCAAATCACGAAAAAACACACGGGACCAAAAAGAACACTCTACTTAGTACAGGAACATAAATAAGAGATACTTAATTCTGACAGGAATTCTCAACTGCATGCAGGAAATACTTAAAAGATGTTAACACAGGCACACGTTACCTGCTCTCAGAGATGAGGTCTTCTCAGTGCCTCCATCTCCCCTGGCAGGCACAGGAGGGGTGTGGATGGTACCATTAATCAATCAATTCTACTCACTTACTCAGAATAGGACAATCAAAATTAATGATTGAAGTGCTTGAGTCAACTTGTAAAGTTTTAAAGAACGCAAATTAAAATGGCAGTGAAATGAGAACAGAAACTAATCTTAATTACAAACGTAAAGTCAGAGTAAAGCTTCAGTGAAGTTCCTCTCTCCCCACTACAGCGTTCCCTTTAGCTGAAGACAAATTGCTAGCATTTTTGTAATCTACTAAGTTAAAGTCATTATCCTGACAGTGCCAGGAAGTCTAATTTCCTGGAGCAGTAACACAAAGATTTATAAGTGAATTTAAACACTCACCTTCT
>VXAV01004363.1:91510-152638 GCA_013399715.1 Alectura lathami
GTTGGATACAAAAGCTGCTTGTATCTAGTATTTCTAGATAAAAACAAGCACTGACAAATCTATTGTTTCAATTAACTGAATACAAAAGAAAGATCAACCTGATATGCTCATGTCTCAAGTTCCTGTCAGACCCTCCAGCTCACATGCTACTTGTTATTTCCATAAGCACGGACATTAGCATTACCTTTTGCTGTCTCAGACCGCTTAGGCAAATCAAGTGTATCAAAATTCCTGTCCAAATCTCCATTCTTCTTTCCTGTGGGGGGANCCTTTTTTTTTGCCGAGGGAGGAAAAAAAAAAAAAAAAAAAAGACAACAGATGGTAAGGACTGTCAGCACACTGACAGATAAGTTACAGTCATTTGCATCTACGAGAGAAGATGTAGATTCAGAATATAAATCACACACAATTAGCAGTATTTGTACATATGTGACCTGCCATCCCGCTGCATAGCTGTGGTTTTAGCCTGAGAGATTTAGGAACAAAAATCTGTGCAACTTTAAGGCTGATTTGCTAACATGCTGAGCACCGTGGGCCTTTAGAGTGCTTAAAATCTTCAAAAACTGTGACATTTCTTTTGTTTGCAAAGCTGCAGCCTTCCCTCAGAGGCCCTGTATTTCCTTGTTATTTCCACAGAGGAGTTTTGACCTGAAGTTTAGTGTAAGCAGAAGTAGAGCAGTGGAGCAAAATACAACAGGCTTGCTTACCAGCCTCTGTTCTCATTGTAGCTGTCAGGTAGGGAGATCTAGATTTAACATGTTGTGCATACAGCAGCCAACACCTTAACCCTGAATTGCCTTTCAATCAAAGAAGTGCAATTTTAGCTATTTGTTAGCAGCTAATGGAAACAATTTCATATTTTGGTAAGAGATAGTTTTAAACCATTACATCAGCTGTAACTTAAACAGTCCTTCCCAGAAAAGTGGAACAACACCCGGACTTCAGTTTTAGCTAGGGTAGGGATCCAAGGTTATGTACACAGCTGGGGAGAGAAGTGTTAACCTTCTCTTCCCCCACCAAGCAGACACTCTGCCTTGGGTAAGCACACTTGAACGCTGTGGGATAACCAAGCACCTTGCCATTGGAAATCCTGAAACAAAGAGAAGAGGTTTTGAAGGAAGTGCAGGAATCCACATGGCTTCTGAGGACAGCACTGCATAATTTAGTTTTCCCAAACTATTTTAAGGGGAAAATCTAGTTACTTAGTCCCTCTCCCTCAAGAACAGGGGAGGAAGTAGCAACTGGGAGTGATGGGATGAATTCACAACTGAATTTAGCTGCCAGAGGTGGCTTCTGAGCAAGGACCCTACCAGACTGTTAAGGGAGTTCTACAGGAAGGGCTGAAAGCTCCACAAGTCAGGATGCTTAAAAGCAAACAGGAAAACGGTCCTTGAAAAATGCAACATGGAGACTGGTCTGGTTCTTGACTGGGAATAGGACAGAAAACAGGAAAGGCCATCCCCTGCCCTGTTACAGCAGGGAGCTGGCACAGCTTCTGCACAGTGAATTCTGTGAGCCACTCTACCTTTCTTCCTGATAAAAGAATAAACGTGCAGTACAGACGAGAAACAGAGCTCTTAAACACAAATATGAACATAACAGCATGAGAAAAACCCCTCAGGATAGTTGTACATCCCCACCCTTTCTTTGGAAATACCACACTTTTTTTGGAAATGTCAACACAGAATACTGGCCAACTAACTACCATACAAAACAAAACATTCATCTGGAAGTTCTGTTCATCTGAAGACTTTTGATTACAGTATGGAAAAGCCCATCTTTCTAAACTGCCAAAAGGTCTTGCAGCCATGTAGCGTGCCAGTCCTCTGAAAGGCATCTTTCCTAAAGGAAACGACAGGGCTCAGCTGTAACACTGCTGCCCTCCATCTAGTTTTCGCTCCATGACAGAACGTGGAACTTGTTACTTGGGGAACTAATTACCAGAAAGAAAAAATGAACACCAGAGAACCCTACATTTCATGACAGCTGGACCCTGTTAGTGGCTGCAAACCCTTGTTGACCCTCAGAGCATAGAGAGGAGAGAGCAGGGCAGGGCAGAGGGATTAAAAATGAGCACTGGAGGAAGGAAGCCAGTGTTTAGGAAAGATTACAGACTTAAGACAGACCAAGCAATGTGACTCCAATTTATCTACAAGTATGACAAACTTTTTTCACATGCCCCCAGATTTCATGTCCATCATTAGCTAATTCAAAAAACCTCAGAAAAATTGCACCAAGAGTCAAGACTTCACCCAACATAACCACTCACTTCAGAAGCGCTCTATAAGTTCAAGATCTGAGTTTATTTCTATTAGCCCTGCAGAGCTGAGATCGTTCAGTAAAAGACAGAATCCCTTCCTTCCAGCGCACCGTGCAGTGAGCAGCATGTACTCGTGCACAACTTTTTAAAGAAGAGATTGTCAAGGAGAACAGCGCAGGCTGCTACATCTTCTGAGCTGTCAATGCAGAAGCATTTGCCTGTCCATTCAGCCATCGTACCATTCAGACAGCACACTCCACCTGTGTTCTGTGACCTCCAGTCACAGTCTCAGTTTGTGGGTCAGACTGAATGCACTGGCCAACTTCTAGGAAGCCTTCACTGAGGTCTCTTAGCCCTCAGAGAAGCTAATCCAGCCCTCAGGTAAAACCATGTCTGTTTAAAACAGAAGCTGCCAGCTGTTTACAACGGGAAGAAATTCAGCAGACAGAGCTGTGACCAAGGGAATCTCAACTCTACAAACTGCTTGTTTAATCAAATTCAGCAAGGCCTTTCTTATAGGGAGAAGATTAGGAGCACGAGGACTAAGCTGTAAAGAAGACTCCAAAAGAAATCCATCTGGAAGGCAAAGGTGGCCCAGCTGCTCTTTTTCCCATTTGATTCCCATGAGACCCACAATATTGATCTGGATTTTCTAACAAGGTGACAGCATTTAGCTATCTCAAGAGCCTATCAATTACAAACCTCTCAGCCATCACCTAGCCTGACTGATATGAGAAAATCAGCTTCGCTGCCAGCCGCAACAGCTCTGAGTATCCTGCTATCACTCAAGCCTGCCAGTATTGCTAGTGCGCAGGGATGCTTAAATGACCATGCTAGCAGTTACGGCACATTTTTCGGACATCTCAATTCCTGTCCTTCTGTGCATCTCCCTCCTCCCCCAAGTTCTCCATTCCTAGGAACAGTAGAGAAAAGATTTTACTGTTGGATCAAAAGCATAGCTCCAGACTTGGCCAGGAGACAGACAGATTTGAATATGCCTGCTGACAGGTCTGTTTTATGAGACCTGGCTGCAGGAATTGGCACAGCAATCTGGTTTGGGAAAACAGCCTGACACAAGACTTGCTTGTACAAGATGTAATTTACAGCCTCTGAAACAGTGGGATTAAAATTCTTTCCTTCTCTCCCCCTACTTTTATGCAAAAACAACCAAAACCTTTGGCATTTTCACTGTCAGAATCTTAATAAGGACACTGAGGTATAACACAGTGTTATTAACCACTAATGCTGTTTATCATCTTCTTCAAATATCACTTTTTCATGGATAATCAATACAGCTATTCAGCTAGACCACTCCTGCTGAAGGATTAATTCCCAAACATTTCTGGTTAAAAGAAAATATTAAAAGCAAAGAGATTCTTCATGACACACCCCGCAGCAGTCAATGCTGTGCTTGTTAATTTTGTAAACATACCCCCTGAACTGGATGGTGGGGGAGTAACAGACAGCAAGGGCTGAGCTCTGCCCTCCAGAGGCCTCACCAGTCACAGCCTGAGATCAGCATCTCACAGAATGCTAATGAGCACCATTTGTTGGGTGGAGCAATTTTTTCAACGTTTTTCTCTGGCTCAACTCTCCAGGACCCATTGATCTGAAGCAAGTGTCACAAACAGAAAACGAGCCTGCCGTTAGCCCCAGATCAGGATCAACAGCAGCGGAAATCTCCAGGGTGCTCCACAGCGGAAGCGAACTTCCCAGCTGAGGAGTAGGGGAGCTGAACCTCAGCCTCAGTCTTGTATGTCCCAACTGCAATTTCACCTGTTGTGCTGGGATGAGAAACTGAAGGGTGCAGCCCCCCCGCAATTTACTGCAGGTACCTCCCTACCTTCGTCCAGCTTGTATCTACATCCGTAATAAAGACGCAGCAGCCCAGGCACACATTCCCAAGCACACAAAATGCCGAGGATCTCTGAGAATACACAGCCAAGCTGCTGAGCCTTTACAGTTACTGCTGCCCAGGTGAGTCAGCAAAGCTATGATTTGACACGAGAGGGTTGGCAAGGCAACTTGCACACTTACCTGTGCCCTCCCTCATGGGATTATCAGGCCAGTCACAAATCAATTCTGTTACTGCACTTGCATCAGGACTGAATAAAAATGGGTCTCCTCTATTCTCAGTGTGAGAGCACCAAACTCAAAATGCTCTCTCAGTCAGGCAGCAGATTTCCATGCCTGCTGAAACGAACAGGAGGATGCACTGGGGGAGCAGCAGTGAATGGACAGGACCTTGATCGCAGCTCTTTGCATGTAAAAGCTGAACAATGCAGATTATGGTGATGATGAAAAGAAAGTATTGCAGAGACTCACCTTGATTGAACCACTCCTCTAAATACCAGAAAAGCAGCAAAAGAAAAACAAAAATTTACGGGAAGGAAGAAAATACAAAGGAACAGTCACAAAGAGGCAGAATTTTACAGAATAGGTTCAAAACCTGAGACTCACAAGAAAACTAGGGAACTTTCATTGATTAAAAACAAAAGAAAAATAAACCCACAAAAATACTGGATATTGTACTTCCTCTCTTTTGTTTCTGCTGCCAAAAATCTTTCACTGCAGGTCTTTGTTTTCCCCTCTTCTTTTCATGACATGAAAAGGTGCTCAAGGAATTGAGGGGACAGAAGGGTGACGAGCCCTTTGCAGATGCGTTTGAAATGCTTTGATCAATGACCATGAACTAAAATAAAATAAATATGGAAACACTGCAAGATTAAGTGAACGAGAGAGGCAGGGAACTGAAGTGACCTATTTTAAAGTCCTAGACTGACAAAATTAAGACAGTTTCAGCCTAGGTATTCATATAAATTAAACAGTGGGAAAAGGAATTTGCTATTTATGACTTTAAAGGCACATTTACACACAGTACCAAACCCAGGCTGTCACTGAGCGCCTGCACTGCTTGCTGAAATCTGTGCGTTCATCCTCAGCGCCACATGATTTTGAGACCAATTAATCCAAAAAGACATGCTGAGATTTTCTGGCTGATAAGCAGAAGCTATCTGGGTGTACAGATGCAGACAGGTCGGCCCAAGGAAACTGGCAGACAGCTGACAAAAGACAGCCACCTGAGAGCGCTCTCTTTTCACAGTCATCGAGAGGATGGCGACGGTTCCCCATGACTACACTCCCCTCCTGCACACTGCACACAGAGCTTTTAGGTATAAAAACTTGTTCACTGTGTTGCTCTCAAGCAGCCAAACAACGCGGACCACAAGTGGCAGAAACAGGCTCAAGTCACACGTTCAAGGTTTCCAAAATGATACTGCAGTAAAGTTCTAGTCATTCACAGTGAGAACAGGCTGGCTAGGCAGGCAAAATTCTTTTTTCAATTCAAAGATTCCCATCAATCAATTATTATTATTATTATTTTTGAACACAGGCTAAATCTCTCTGGTGACAGGCTAGTCTGCAAAAGTAAGTTCACTCTGTGATGACTTTTTTAACGCATATGGGAACACAAAACATTTCAGTAACGTGTACAAGTCATATCCAAGGAAGACTAATGTACAGCACACAGCCCCTCAGGTTCAAATAATTCCATGTATTCCCTTCAGCACCAAAAGCTTCCTTAGATCCTGGCTATTAATAGTAAGCCAGGATGCGAGTGTACGTGAATGTGGAAAATTAAGCCTATACAAGAAACTGAGTTCATTAACCCTGAATTCAGTCTTGTAAGAGTCATTGCTCTAAAACAACAAAGAAAATGCACATATGTTTCTCTAAACTCAAACGCATTTGACTATCTCTTTTTAAAAGGAAGATGGAAGGGGGGTTACCGAGACTATTAATTTTCTCTTGCAACAAAACTCACTTGCAACGCTCATGCCCCAGTGGAAAGAACAGGTCTAAAAGTGGCTGACAATTAAAAGCTACAAAACCATGTTTGCAATCTAAATTACTGAGTGACAGAAGTGTGAGGCTGTCTGTTTTGGTTGTGGGTAGGAGGACAGGCTTTCGGTCTGTTTGCACCTGGGAGAGACTGAAGGCATGGAACACAGCCAGGACTGCCATGCACGGAGATGAACGCATGCTGTACGGCCAAGCGAGTGGACGAAGCGCAGATTTGACAGACACAAGAACACAGCCAAGCAGAGGACAGGCAGCGCACGCCCACCGTTGTCCAGCAGCAGAGTGTCTTACGACAGCATGCAGTGCTCCTATTTAGAGCCAACAGAAGTACAGCACTGTGGAAAACCTTCCAAAACACCTAGCAGTAGTGCAACAAGGGAGATGACCACATGCCACAGCACTACAGACACGTACCTCCACAAACTGCATTGCTCTAGCACGATGAAAGGGCTTGCAAGAGCAGGACTACACAGCAAAATTTACCCTCAATACATGTCCAGTTGTAAGCTCTCTGTGCGGCATACCTTTCGCTTTCTTTCCACCAAAACAACCAGCATCATCTTTCTTCTTTTTCTGAGAGCCTCCTGTGCTCGTAGTCTGACTGGCATCGAGTTCTTGATACTTATCAGCTCCAGGGACCTCTTTGTGGACATGATAGGAAAGGTTCCGCATGATGCACACGCAGTTCTCCACGGACTGTGACAAAATTACATTACAGGTAAGCACTAAATCCTCCCATTGCAAACTGTTACATTACACAGTGGAAAGTTTGGAGAAATTTAAAAAAAAAAAAGGCCACTCATCAAGGAACTCCTCCAACCTTTACAATCCCCAAGAGACCCTACTTAGTAATTTTACCTAGGATGCCCGTGTGAGGAGTTCAATGAGAACACGCATTACTCTATAGTAACAGCAAATTCATAGCACATCAGGTTCTGCCAAAACAATGCTCTGTAGGCTGCAATGGAAGCTACCAGGTGGATACAAAATCGACTTCCAAAATCATCTGATTAAGTGACAAGGCTTTAGAATTCCCTTGCTCACTCAATTTCATGGTGTGACCAAAAAATTAAAAAAAAAAAAGAATAAAGATGCTTTAAAAGCCTTATTGGTGTTAAAAGAGCAGGAGTGTGCTCCTTCTCTTCATAAGGGTTAAGCTGAAGATATCCCTTACGCATAGACATATTCTTTGCAACACTACAGGATGAGATGATGATGAAAACAGATCAATCAACATTTGTACCTACAAAAAAAAAAAAGCCACACAGAGTGCTGCAGGTGTAAAGACAATGTCTTAGCACTGCATGCTTTTACGATGGTGTTACAAAGCCTTTAAGATGCGAACTCGTAACGGGCATAAGCCCATTTTGAAACCAGCAAAATAGAAGTCAGACCCCAGAGCAACACTTCAGCTTAAAACAATGGAAACATCCCTTCAAGTTTTAATACTCAAGCTCACCTTATTGTCTGTATCTTTCTTGCCAACTGCAGACTGTAGGGCATGAAGGAGGGCATCCACCAAGCCATCACACTCCCTTAGTCTTCTGCGTGCTTCTGCTCCATCTGAACTTACATTCCTAACAGAAGAGATTTACAAGAAAATTTAGCCCTCTAACCTCCGACCATAGTGCTGAGGGTGTGTTGGTTTATATTACAATTATTAACAACTCATCATCTTGGATCAGCAGTTTGTGGGCTAGCCTCCTGGGCAGCTTGAAGAAGATGGAACTAAAGACTCCTGGTTTGTAAGGTCTTGTTTTCACCCAGCACAGTGTGAGAAAACAGATCTCAAAACACTTCTAAAGAAACAGAAGTCACTTTCTATCCACAGTACCTGCCGTGCGACTGCTGCACAGGCAAACCTACTGCAGTTCACGTACGTTCTCTATCAATATAGTATCTTCCACGTGACAGAATGAGCTTTACAATTTCTTTTGAGGTTTGTTCATCCACCAGTTAAGCAACATTCAGGTCCCAGGATTTGAAATTACTCCTTTTGTGCATTATAGCAGACATCATTTGTAAAGGTTTTCTGAGGACTTGCATTGATTTTCAGCACAAGCACAAAACAAGTGTTCCTGCCAGTAAATGCTAATCCTCAGCATACCAGGTTTTGACATGAAGTAGTCTGCAGAGTTACTTGCTCTGAAGCTGAAGACTGCTCAGCAGCAGTGCACTCTTGGCCACTGAAATTGCAAAATACTCTTTGATTTTGTGAAAAAAAAAATTTAAAAGGTATACAAAAAAGCTGGAGTTTAACTATGATCAACCTGTCATTACTCAAATTTTGAGGGGAATGAAGTGACGTAACGATTCTCAAGTGTCTTCACTGGCAAGCCTACATGGGTAGGTTTTCTCAAGGCTGAAAAGCACTGATTTTGACATCAACACAGTCAAGACTTGAGCTTTCAAGGTCTTTGAATGCTGCAAACCCACGTAAGGTTAGCTTTCAAAAGCTCACGACACAACCATTAACTTCTGCTATCAGGCCAGTTTTTCTTTTACACTATCTATAGGGACTGCCAATCTCAAAGCAATTAACAACTCAGTCATAGTCCAAACCCTCAACACCCAAGCAGGCTGCCACGTTAATTGCATGACTAGAAAAAAATCTCAGAGACTTCTCAAAACCTGAAGATACTTCACTGCAAGCTAGTTGCTGCAGCAGTGCAGGAACTCGCAATGAAAACAGAAATGAAACGCACCGATAAACAAGTCCTTTCCTCGCAGCCCAGCACAGCCTCATCTCTAGCAATGGCTGACACAGGGCATGTCAAGCAGATGTACAAATACGATTCCACAGGATACACAGAAGAGAGAACACAGGCTGCTTTTCCATCTCCAGTTGTACTAATCCTTTAGTATCAAAAGCCCAAAAGTGGATTTTATCACAAAGTTTTTTTTATCAAACTGCAATCAGAATTCACATTCGCTGTGGTATCTTTCAGGTACTATAGCAACATATTACAGATACCCCACCTCCGTTACACTTATTAGAAGTGGAAAACTTCTTACTACGCTTGAGGGTGACAGAATGCACTGAAAATGGTCTGTCTGGAGCCGGTATCTCATTTCTTATTCCCTCATTAAGTCTTAGAAATAGAAAATTAAAATGCATGAGGAACACTTGCAGACCTCAACAAATAAATGAAATATTTCCAAAAATATTCCTTAATGCCTTTCTTGCCCCCATGGCCCATTCATGAAATTTTTCCACAGCTCATCTGTGCAACTGCACTTGTAGTAACATTTGTGTCATGGCTTTGGTTATCAGTAGCATCACAGGACTTCGTACTGTGCTGTCTGATTTCTTGCTCTGTGATAGGATTCACATTAAGGTAGACAATGGTAAGATTATAACAGAAAGATTTTATGAAGTGCAGCAATATGTGGCTTGCTGATCTCTCTTGATGCATCTTCAACTACAGGAAAACTTGATGGAAATTAATGCCTCAAGAAAAAAATTCACACCTATATCAGAAATAAATAAGCATGAAAATTCTGCAGGATCAAAATAACAGCTAATTAACATTCTGTACAAGTCACCCAGGCATCAGACTTCGCAGTTTTCATGTTATAACTAACACCGGAAAACACCCCTAGGAATATCTCATCCAGAAACACCTTCTGTTTTTTGGTAGTCCTCCTTGGGTGACCAGACTCTCCCAGCCCATGGGATTTACCTAACATGGATCAACAAAGTCCATTTCTCTGTCTGTCACTACAACCCAGACATACTGAAGAGCTCAGCTCATGTCCTTCACCTCCTCTGAAGTCTGGGCAGAGATCTCAGAGAGACCAAGTCTAGAGAGATCAGGTCCTGCTCCACAGAACGTTCCTTCTGCCCCTCTGACGCCGCACAAAGCGACAGCTCCCGGTTCCCAAGGGAATCCTTGCATCTCAGACACGCACACGTACACCAAACGTCGCTAAGTGCCAAGGGCAGGTGGGCTCTCAGTCAGCTGTCATCTGGCAGCCCCTGGAGAAGAGAGTCCTGGGGCTGGGTTCCATGGTGCAGAACAACCTTCAGCGGCCGGTTAAGCTGAGGTCACAGGCTCGCGGCTAAACTCCGCCCAGTGGCCAAGGATTTCTGCCACCCAGGAAAATGCCAGGCTGCATTTCTGCCTTGGGGTGTTACTACTACGTGTAAGCAAACTTTTAGTGCAAAGTTTCTAACACCCTTCTTTCAAGAGAGTGATTGAGAAAATAGCAATTTAAAAAAAAAAAAAAAAATCAATGAGAGGATTTGTAGTCTTCTTGCACAGAAGACTCTTGCAACGCTCCACAGAAGAAATGCAAGGCCTCAACCAGGGCAGAAACTTCTTGAAACTCTTACTACAGATGCACACATCACAAATGGCAGCCAGACTTGGATAATGTAGAGGTTTGGTTTTCACTGTACTTTTTTACATATTGGACAAATATTGCTTTATGTATGGAAAAAAAAAAAAATCTAGTGCACATTGTTTGATCCCGGATACTGAACAGGAAGCACAGCCCCAGCCAAGGCACCTGTTAACTCTGCTGCTTTGGTGCTAGGCTGTCAGTCAAGAACCAGAACGGCCCAAACATTTTGGAATTAACTCACATCATCTCAGTGACTTGCCTGCTGGGGCAGCTGGATATCAAGAACCTCTCTAGGTGAGGCCAAAGATACCTTTTAGGTTGAACGACTAGAGACAACAGCAGGACTTCTGAAACACTGACGATGGGCAAAATGCTGTTACAAATCAAAATAAAGGTGCCTGCCTGTCCAAATGGGCAGAAATGGGGAGGGGGAACCCCTGAACTATTTTTGTACAGAACCGTGATGAACTACATGAAAGGACCCTGCCTGAACACTTTTCTAAAAGTCTAGTAAATAAAAAAGGTATTTTAAAACCAAGAATAGTATCTTTTTCACATCATACTGCAAAGAGTAATAGAAAGCTTCCCAGCGTGTATGCCATAAATATATACAATACACTCAAAAGAGCAATTCTAGGAGGAAGACATGAAATTGCTGTCTGTATCACTCAAAGTATGTAGGATGGAAACCTACTGTATGACTGATTTTACGCAAAGCAGTAAAGACACACATCTCTGCCAGAGACTCGAAAACCTCAGCCTTTAGCCGAGGTGAGTGACCTGGATTCTTCCTCAAATTCTTGCCGCCCAGCCTGTAGGCAGGACTAGTGAAAGAGGATTTGCAAGGATGTTTAAATATATGCTTTCCCTGGGAAAACAAAACAGAGGACTACTAAGTAAATGTTAAAGAAGAGTAAATACCTACCAGCATAGAAACACATCAGACTAAGAATCCAGTCTGCTGGCATCAAAGACTTTAGAAAATAGCAGGGAATGTGTGAAAAATCTGCTCATATTTTAGACAAGGTTATCATTAGCACCAAATAGTCCTCTTAACGATATGCAAGTCTGAACGTAACATTTACATCTGCAGAACAGAGCTGGTACTCATCAGCTCCAGGATAGGTGAGCCATTACTACTATCAGAGCCACACACCAAAATTATCCTCAAGAGAAAACATTTACAAGTAATTAAATGCATGGCACTTAATTTGCAAGATTTCAATGCAAATCATGTAGCAATGCCCCCACTTGTTCTCTCTAACAATCCAATAGCTAGAACTGAGCTCTTTTTTTGAACAAAGAGCAACTTGAAAACACAAGCACTGGGGAGCTGTTTTTCTCCGAACACTTGAAGTAGCATTTCTAAGCCCACTGCCGCCCTGCCACCCGGCTGGCAAGGGCCATCAGTTGTTATCCCACAGTGCTGCAGATCCTGCTGAAAGCCAGAGGCCAGAGCACTACCAAACACTCACCATCCCACTGCAGTTCAGCAGGTGGAAAAAGCACTTCGTTTAGACACCCAGCTGGGGACAAAGGCAACAGGCTGGGAACCACGGGGACTTGGTTTTTAGATAAGTAGAAAGCTAAAATGTAAATTTTTTGGGTATCTTTCTAGTAAGATTTTCAGCTTTCTCTGGAAAACGGCATGGACAAGCTGAAGCTGGGGCAGGGATAAGCTCTTTTCAACAGCTTCTTTGTGCACACTCAAGGTCTCAGACTGCCCAAATACTTCTCACAACTGTAAACAACCTTCTAATAGCAATTTTTCTATTGCTAAGGAATAGGCTCCTTTACAGTCCATCTCAGTGCTGTTGAAGAACGTAAAGGTAACTGATCACTACAAGCCAGAGAGCCTAGCAAGCAGCACCTCACCAGTGGGCTCAGCTGGCAGCCAGTACACACCTTGCTGAACCCAGAATGCCACCGCCTCTTCGGCTTCCTCCACCAGGCACTGAGTGTTCTACTTCAGCTGATAAAATAATATAAGGTTTTCAAAGTCTAATTTAAATATTTTAGTGTTATATCCACCCACTCTGGCAGTCAAAACCCTTGCTATAAAAACACCCTTCCACACTTATGCTTTGCTTCACTATTAAGAATTTTTTATTTGGATGTCAGCCAAAGGAGATCGATAAGTAACAGCTGCAGCAGAAGTACTCTATTTCCGAGTGCATTTCGAGGTACGGAATGTCCCAAAGGAGGAATATAGAGCAGTTTGAAATCATTTCATCATTTCATGCACAAATGCAATGAATTCCATACTTCAGTTCACATGAAATACCAAGAAGTTTAATTGGCATTAAGTTCATTGTTCTGAAAATAAGAGAGAAAAGCCAAGAAGCTGCCTGAGACATGAAGATAGCCTAATCTAGGCCACACTGATGAAAGGACCTATACAACACAACTGAGCTTGGCAGCAGACAGCTGAATCAGAAATCAAACAAAGCATATGGTAAAGAAAAGAGGAAGGAGGCAAAGTCCAAACCAAGTGGGCAGAAGAGAAAGGGGAGCTCTCCTGATGGTGGTGTTTGGTAGAGAGCAGCTGTTCAACTGAGAAAACGGGCACCAGATCTGGGCAGGTGTGCCCCCCGGAGATTCCTGCTCCGTTTGGCTACCTACTTACCAGGCAGACCCAAGAAAGAAGCGGAGCAGCTCCCAGTGCCTTGCATGCGATCCCTTCCAGCTGCGTGAATAGAGGGATTGGTTTTGTTTAATTGTCCAAATGCCTACAAGAGGACATAACAAAAGCCACCCCTGAAAATGGACTTTACGAGTTCAGTCCGTTCTCCAGGAAGACACTTGTGTGGAGAAGTAGCTCTGTAAGGCACACTGTCATGTCTCAGAATCACTTCAGAGTTGTTTATAAGATCCCCCTGCAACAAGTAGGGGTTCAAAAGCCAGAAGCACAGTTGAACAAGATACACATATGAAGTCCACCTTCTGTTATTTGCAGCTTTCTACATCCAAGATATCATGTAATGCCTTTGTTAGTAATATGCTGACGGGTTACCTCCAGCATGACCTACTTGGAGGGCCTTACTTTGCTCTCCTGTAATGCAAAACCATACAGAAATGCACTACAGAAGAATTCCACAATACCCAGCAGCTATTTAGCTTTCAAATTATTCCGTCTCTGCTTGGAAGAACTGCTAAGAGGCTCTGCTCATTGTACCGCGTATGCTTGCTGCAATGTGAAAAGAATCTCAGAAATACCAAAATAAGGTATTTATCTACTAAAGGATCATAGCCCACATGCCTTCCAAAGCAAACTATGTCCATTACACTGTCTGCATGGAGCTTTGTTTCCATTTCTTCATCCCACCACAGCAACAGATGTTTGTAGATCCCCTGCATTGGCAGCCCAGGGGGAAGGGACCTAGATTCATTCCTAAGGAATGACAGAAGGCAATAAGCAAGTGCACAACTTCAAATTTATACTTCAGATTTGATTGTAAAGCATTAAGGTTGCATGTAACTAGGTTATATCTCTGCTGCTAAAATCTATGCATAATTTATTTATATTACAAGCTAAACATCAGGAACTGTCAGGAGGAACCCTAACAGCTCCTTACTAGCACGAATTAAACGCTCTGCTCATCATATAAGCCCCAGGACAGCCATATGCTGTGATCCTGCACAGTATCAGTAAGCTAATTAAGAAACTGCCTTTGCTCGCTCCTCTCTGTTGAGAGGTGTGGGTTTTTAATGTGAGTTGTTTTTTTCCAGCCTGGGTCGGGCAGATAAGCTTCTCCTCTTCTGTGCTGCAGAACGAAGATTTACAGGCAAATTTTCATTCCATTTTTACCTCCTTGAAAATAATTGTTTTGCTGAAAGTCCAGTTCAAAAATGCCCACGACACAGCAAAACACTAACAGCACTGTTAGCTGCAATTTCTGGAGCAGCAGCCTCCCAAAGGCTGTACCCACGTGCGAAAAACACACCAAGGCAGCAGGCCCAAGCACGGCGGGTGGGCAGAAACACGGCAGCACCCGCGCTCATCTCCTCTGGGAGGGGCCAGGCTTTGTGCCAAGGTCTGCGCAGGGCTCCTGGGTAGATGGCTGCCATACAAAGGCACACAAAAGGATTACTTGAACTGTGACAGGGGAACACACCGAGTAAGAGGAGAAGTCAACCCAACGGATTTGTCAAAGAATCTCTTCTGGAGTGGGGGAGAAATGGAGCTGTTCCAAGGAGATCCTTTGTGCAGCACGACAGCGCTCTGTAGAAATACTAGACTAGGTCAGCTCAACCACTAACTCGCTGCTGCTCAAATGGTAAAATGAAAGCCAGCACCTGAAAACTCGCATTTAAGGGTCTCCTCCGTCCTGGCATGCTGCGGAAAGCAAAGCTCCCCTCAGGGGCACAGGAAGGGCAGCCCAGCCACAGGCACTGTGCTGGCCTCACACGAGCTCCACCTCCAGCATCTTCTCATTACCAGACTGTGCTTCAGGTCAAAGATTTGCACCTAGGTGCCTTCTTCCGTCAGTCACTTGCAGATCAAGGCTACCTCAAGAAAATGTGAGTCCAGGTAGGACAAATACGATGTGCCTGTCACCACACACTGCATCATGTCAGCAGAATTTAAACATGGATGGAGCCTGAAGGTAATTCACTTCGAAAGCTCTAATTCCCAAGTGCTTTTCCTCAGAGAAAAGCTATAAATTAACCATTAGGAAAGGAGGGCATAACCACCTGGCCGTGACATAACCCTTCTTGCCTCCAAATCCAGCAAGCGGAAGCCCGAGGAGCCCTCAGAATGTTGTATCTGCACAAGATGTACATGCACGTACATTAAATGTTCTCTGTCCTCTTCAGAAAAAGGCTTAGAACATTCCCACACAAAATCTCTACTTGGCACATCCAATGTGTTAATGATTCACTATCAAGCTCCTGTGGTCCTATTTCCTCTGAAGTAAAATACAGTAACAGGAACTTGCACACGCTTACACATCACTCCCCACCCTGGAGATGTATGTAACATCTATAGGCTCTGAATCTGCTGAGTCCTTAGGTCAGCAAACATGGTCTCACACTTACCATAACTCTGTTTTTGATTTCACAGGACAGCATTTTTAATTTATATCTACTGGAGGTGTTTATTCCCAGCTCTCGTCTCCAGGACCAAACACTTCAACTACTGGTATTTACCAGCTTGATGGGAAGGTAAAATTGAGGAGCAAATCTCAAGTTAAGACAGGGAAAGAAGATGAATGACTGGATTCCAGATCCACTCAGGCACTTAGAAGTGCTAGTTTCACCCAGATTAGAAGCAAGCAGTGCTATTAAAAATCAGACCACAAAAAGCTTTATACAGTTTATCTTGCATGAAGTTCATGTCAGAATGTTTGCAGAACAGCAGTGAAATCCATGCTTCTCGAGTCCCTTGTTACAGCTCTAGCCACCAGGTCATCCCTTCTCTTCTCAGGAGCTGATGTTGGGCAAGCTGTTATGTGCAGTTTCGATCTGAAGAATGCATGTTTTTAGTGGAAGTCAAGTGGGTGCAGTTTGTTTGTGTTTGTACACCCATGGCCAGGTCTCTGAACCCTGAGGCTATTTCTGAATGCGAATTTCTGTGTACTTGGAGAATTGACAAGAAATGCTGCAACTACAGATGGTACCCTGGAAAAAAGGAGCACTCTGCAGCTGTTTACTATGCAAATTAATTCATTTAACATTGTTGACAGCAGGTCAGTTTAGAACAGGAATCAGGCTAGAAAGTTGGCAATTTAGGAACTAAGTTCTATTCTGTCCTCTTAAAAGTGAAAAAAAAAAATCCAAGAGAGAATTAAAAGTAATTAGGCAGAAGAAGCAATTAAGCCCAGGATGAATATAATTTTTAAGCCATTAAAATCTTTGCTGCTTCTGGAGAACTAAGAATCATGGTGGATACGTACACAGAAAACAAAACAGTTACCTGACTGCAGCAGTGCTCCCCGACCCACAGAGCAGCATGTCCACTGCAAAGCAGAGAGAAACGCTGCCAGGGGCAGGGACACCTCCCACCAGACCAGGCTGCTCAGAGTCCCATCCAGCCCAGCCTTGAACACTTTCAGGGATGGGGCACATCCACAGCCTCTCTGGGCAGCCTGTTCCAGTGTCTCACCACCCTCATAGGAAAAAAAATCTTGATTTGAATACATTTCTCTATGGGGTTGTTTTGTTTTGGGGGAGGAGTGTGGGTGGTGGTTTTTTTTTTTTTTTTTCTTCCCCCCCTCCCTGTCCAATTTCATATTTCCTACATATTTCTCTCAGAAGCTTTGAAAGAATACAAAAAATGCCTTTATTTTATATAATTACACCCAAGGTAGCATCTATCACAAAACACATGACCATTTTAAGTAGTAACATGATTATGGGCATTGCAGATCCATTCATCATGTTGAGTCTGCTCCTATAAAAGGAAACAGAACTTTGGAAGAGGAAACACTTTTCTTGATCTGAGGATAGGGATGAAGATAGAAACCAAACCCCCCTGCACTACCTTCTGAAAACTTCGGCATTGCTTGGTAAGGATTACAGAAAAAGCATGCACTAAATTTCATTACTAGACTGTATTTTTCAAATGGGCTGTGCTGCCAAGTCTTCACTTTCCAAAGAATACAGAATTCCAGAAATATTTGTCTGAATAATTTTTGGCATGTGAGGTACAGAGTGGGATGGCAAACAGAACCCACCTGTCACCTTCCATACGACACCACGACCAAAAGATCCATACAACAGCCACTGTCAGGGCAGGGGACTTGACTCTAAGAGCTTCCCTTAGGATAAACGCTTGTCTCCAATTCAGCGTAAACCTTAACCAGCTGCCCTTCTTCCTCCCATTCTTTCTGGCTATATATAGACTGTCAGCTACAGTAGCTTGTTATGGACACCACTAACTGTCAAAGGCAATCCAAGAGTTCTTTAACTTACAGCAAAAGAGATGGTATTGGCATGGCATTTGTGATGGTATCAGGGTAAAGGCAAGTTCGTTTGTTTGTTTTTTAATACTTATTTTTAAAGATGACAGGTTTTCAATGATTTTGAAATCAGTGTACCCAAGACTCCATATTATCAAAGGAGAGACCTATATTAAGAGCAAAGTAAAGATCAGAAAGCAGTTTAACAACACCTGCAAACAAATTACTAAGCAGCAGTTCACACTGTGAATCCACGAATTTGAAACCAGCTCGCCCACATCTGTTGATTAACTTCATTAAAGTTACTGCAAAAAAGATACTGAAATTAAAGCAGTCCTGCATGTGCAACGCCTGTCTTGAGCCTGGACATCCCATCTGCAAGGACATCTGAAAACTCAGAAGTTCAAAGATGCTGTCAATTCTTCTGGAAGACAACATAGCATATATTTTTGGATTGCTTACAAAAGGGACAAAGGAGGATGGCACATCATCAGGAGGACTGACCTCCCCATTAAATACCAAATTGGGAAGCAGTTTGTAGTCTGCAATAAGCTCCATCCATGGAAAATTGAATTTCTGGGAGCTGCTACTGTGTAAAAAAAAGAAGAGTAGGCAAAGAGTTTTTTAAACACCGATGTCTGTTAGACAGATGGCTACAAAAATTTATTCTCTGCTAGCATTAATGATCTTATCTTGCTGGTGCTTTTAAGGATGAACTGCAGAGGATTACAGCAAACAATGTAAAATCATTTCCAGCAACAGTAATAATGATAATTACTTTTGACATGTTCATTTTTATCCCTAGATTTATAAGTGCTCTGCAAAAGGTACGCAGTATCACCTACAGTGTAATGAGAAGTACGGTCAAGCGAAAGGCAGCTCATACCTCGCCTTCTCCTGGACTCCTTTCTCCTGTAGTGAGGAGACAGCAAAACAGTTCTCCCCCTCCCTGCGCAAGGGGTTGCTCTCTCCACAGCACAGCAATGACACCAGTAAACCACCTTTTACAGATTACCTTTCCCTGCTAACCTGCCATCAAGTCTGCATTTAAATTACGCAGCTACTTTCAGGCATGAAATCACCTTGCCCCACATCTGACTGAGCAAAGCTTCAAATTTTCTGCACGGAAGTGCTCAGTCCCACATGACTACGACAGCAGAGGCTACAGACTGCAATACACCTTCCCTCACAACAACAAAAGCAGTCACCAATCTGACTGCTATCTTGATGCATTTGAAGCAACTTTTTAAAAACAGGACCAAGTGAAAATTAAAATCTGTACCTTACTTTGCAAAAAAAAAAAAAAAGATCCTGGAATTTAGTGGATTAGGGCACTGCACGTACTAATAAAAATTTATGATGTGGACTAGGTTAGTCTACTAATGATCAATTTACTGTCTACACTTCTTGGAGAATCTCATATTCATTCAGATAATCCTTTCATTCTCCACCACAACTAATTTGGAACACCATTAGGAAATGAGGCACTAGTAAGGAAAAAGCTATGATGTCTGCAGTCTGCTTAAAGGACCTTAGTCTCCAGTGGGACTGCAAATAATTTCAGTAATGGGCCCTTGCAGAACACTTTTCATTACTTTCTTCATTTGTGAAGTTACTCAAGGGAATAGTTATTGCAATTTAGAGACCACAAGCCTGAGAAACAGAAATGAACCAACTTCTGAAGATACATTAATCAGCAGCCATCTGACAGAAGTATACTTGAGAGCAACAGAAGGAACAATGCCAAGTCTTTATTAGCTTCATTCAAATGGATTGACTTCATCATGAATCCAAAGAATGTAACAGGGCATCTCCGCTAGTTTATCTCAGAGAAAAGCAAAGTGAAAGAGTCAGTATTGAGAGCACGCTGGTTCTTCAGGCCTTCCGACTGCATTAGGACTCCTCCTGACCCCAGCTTATAGCATGTACTGTCCGACTCTCAAGGTGCTCTCACAAACTCAGACACCATTTCTAACCAGAGTAAGTTCGTTCTCAAGGAATATTACAAGTACTACAAATGATCAGTACTTTGGGAAGATGAAGGGAGTGGTTTGAAAGCACACTTTTAAAATGAAAAAAAAAACAACAGCACCATCAAGGGAAGCAGAGAACAGACTCAAAATCTGTAGCAACAGTTCACTGATCACAGTACAACGGGTAAATGAAAGTGTGATTCTCAGTACTTAAGGCACAGCTTGACATGGAAGATGCTTATTCTGTACTCAGCTTGGTGGTTAGCCTCTTACCTGGGTCACTCCCCACTCCATTAAGCACTCTGCTGTACAGCTCCTCTCAGCCAAACCTGCTAAACCACCCACTCTTCATACAGACCTCCCTGGACAGGCTTATACTGACAAGGTCCTACAACAAGAGACTGATGAAGTACCTCCAGCATTGCTACTGTGGCCACCGAAATGGGGCTCTCTCCACAAAAATGAAAGATATGTGATATTTTATTTCAAATCAAAATAATTTAAAGGAAATCCTAAACACGGGATTTGGTGAACCACAGATGAAAGTTCCAGAGCTCTACCTTACCGTAAGCAGCCAGACGTGTTCTTGAAGACAGTTGTCCACTCGGCATCACGAGGCTTGGAATCCTCATTGGGCTCACTCTCCCAGCCTGAGTGGGGTATAATCACCTCGTTGGTGAGCGTCTGCAGGCCGTGGTTGATGATGACCATCTTCAGGGGCTCATAGGAAGACAAGTTCCACAGCGTGCCTTGAGGAGAAGCAGTGATTATGAGAATGAGAACTACTCTTAATCTCTAGATTAAACAGAATCACTAAATTCACAGAGAATCACTAGAAGTTTAAAGCACAAAACTTAGTGATATGGCAAAACCACTTGGTGAGAGGCCAGACTAAGCATCCAGCTTTGTGAAATTCCACAGGTGCTGCAATCGAAGCATTTCCAAAGATGTGGAAGCACTTTTATCAATACATGGATATTGTTCAATTCATCAAGTCTTACAACAGAGTATATAAATGTGATGTGCTGTTGGAGATTAATAGGGCATTTCTGCTAAGCACAAATTTTTATATTGTTACATTATTAAGTCTAGCTATACCTTTAAAAGCAAAAATTGATCCAGTGTAGCAGACAAGTTTATTAAGTAAGTCTTAAAAACAGGGCTGGATTTACGGAGGGTCATTGATCTTACACTTCTCCTCTGCACAAGGCAGTATTTCACTCAAGACTCCTCTCTATTATTTACTTTCACATTGTGCTGCCACAGGCAATATCTATGTTCAGGTCACCTGGTGCCACGAGCGTACAATTCCTTGAAGGAGCTGCAAACCAGAGCTCCTCCTGTCCTTCCATTTTTACCTCACTTAGGAGCTCAGGTAGAGGGATGTCAAGTATCAAAACAACAGAGCAGCCTCACAACTGTAAAAACAGCCAGTTTTAGACACACCACACAACTGTCCAGCAGACCAGTATCACCAACAGTTACTGCTTACGAAGTTGGGACTACAACAGATTTGCTTCAGAGAGAATTTCTGCACAGGCCCAGCCTGGTTTCAGGGCATTCATTAAATAATTGGAGGGAGCCAGGTGCACATTTCTGACCTCCAAGGAGAACCGTGAAGATCAGCAAACTTTCAGACAGACTCCCTTTCAATCAAGTTTTACACCTACAATTTTCAAAAATCAAAAATGACTGGAAAAAGATTTTGGATCCATTACTTGTGTCAAGCTGTGTAACAGACGCGTGGCCTCGCTGAACCCCACCAGCCAGCGTAAGGCACGCAGCGTACGGCGGCACGGCCGCCACCGGAAAGGAGGCAGCCGCCCATGGGAACCCTCCTTCACAGCCGCAAGTTCCAAGTGTCAAACGCCAAACGTTCTACTTCAATATCGGTGTTATCCATACAGGGTCATGACAAGTGCCACGCTGGAAAAGGAATTTTATCTCTGCCTGAGTGGCGAGCGGCACTTCTGCGATAACCGCAGAGGCCAGCGATCAGCAGAGCCTCGGGAGCTGTTGCTGAATGGGAGCCGCGGTGTTGCCTCCTGCTCAAAGCGCTCCTTACAAAATCCAGGCATCTGCTCAGGCTTAGGAGACTAAAGAATTTCAGAGGCAGACAGCAGAATGAACACCGTGATGTTTCTTTGCTTTTGGTCTTTTTAGAAAGCCACACAAAAATACTGCTTTTATAACTTCTGATTTTTTTTTACCTTGCCATTCATAGATGCACCAAACAATGGACAATTAAAAATAAGGAAACAATACTAAGCAGGAATGCCGACTGGTCCCATCTTGTTGTGGAAAATGTCTTTAATTTTCATAACAACTTGGTGGAAGAAAAAAATGTAGGTCAATGTTTATAATAAGGCTATAAATACCGCCATGCAAGTTATCAGATTTGTTTTAAATACTTGGCTAGATGGTCTCTCTTTACTTACCATACACCAATTCCTTAAGCATACTCATGACATCAGAATAATAATTACAATTAGATCCCTGAGCGCATTGCTGGCTCAGTACTTCTGAAATTCAAATGCAGAATCAGAACATCCAGCACTGAACTAAAGGGATAAATCCCAGAAAATTATACAGGATAAATCTGGGTTCCTCCCCAGGAACACGGATGCAGCATTTGGTATTTGCAATGCTCAAGAAACTGTAGCAGAAAGAGATGGCAACAACAGAACCCGATACAGCGTTTGTAAAGAGACTGTGATTCTGTTATTTTGAAACAGAACATATTTCAACAGGAGGCAATGCGGAGATTAAAAGCCATCTATATGCAGGAAAGTAAATTTTTAAAATCCGACAGCCCTTTGTATTTAAGAGCTCCTTCCTTAAACACAGAAATTTCTCTTGCATCTGAAATGAGATTCTGCCTTTTCCTCTTTCCTGGAGGACTGACGAAATTTGTCGTCTGTATTATGAAACTACAAAGGCAAACTTCTGTGTTTAAGAATAATCAAGGCAGATAAATACTTAAAAAGACAAAAACACCTACAAAATTTCCAAGAGCTCTAATATTAAAAGACTAATCAAATGTTTTCCAGTGCTCAAACCTTCTACTTGTTTTCAAACTCAGAGATTTGCATCTGGATTTCAGTACCTTCCGCTCAAATCTGTAAAATAAGTTGGTCATCTCCATGTTCCCTCTCTTCTATACTCTCATTCACCTCCAGTTCTTTCAAGAGACTAAAGCCAGCTGGGTTCCCACAGTACTCTCAGTGGGTTGTAAAACTGAAGCATCACAATCCTGCCCACCTACAACACACAAGTGAACCTCACCGATGTTCCTAGCACCACCCAGGCCAGAAGAACCACCCACCCAACAAAAGCACCTCCTGTACTCATTCACCCAGAATTTTCCAGAGAAGGCTGAATGCAATTCATGCAATAAACCACTCAGAAGCAAATGGGTTTTGACTGTCAACCTCCTTGCCCTCCTGGCTACCAGGCAATGGGACTGAAGCTGAACAGAAAGCCTCTCCCCCACCCCTCTGAAGAAACAGTTTGCAAGCTTGTCAGGTTTCTCACCCGCCTCTCAAATGTTTCAGAGAGAATATCGACAAACTAAGAAGAATTTAAAAAGTCTTACAAAAAATAGAGCAGAAAGCTCTTCAAATTACACAAAAATGTCAAAACACATTTTGTGGTAGCTTGGGGGGAAACCCAAAGGAATTTGCCTGTTGAACGGCATTCAGTGAAGGAAAATGCACTGCGCTTAACAGAAAGCTAGCCCAAGATAAGCAGTGATGAGGACTCCTGTGGCTCCAGAGGCAGGGAAAGAAGTCAGATTCAAGGCTGACTTTATGGGGAAAATATTCCACCAGAAGGGACAGAGATAATAGCAGCAGAAATACATTTTTATTAGCATCCTTTCAGCTCTTGCAAAAACAAATCACATAGTAGAGATGTGGTCAGTGACAGTCTCAGAAACTTTAAACTAAATTCATAAATGAATACTAAGCAGACCGTAGGGCTTAAGGAGTGTTAGGAAAACCCAAGTAAAGAGATCCCTGTAAATCTGACATTCATCTTGTAGCCATTCCCTGCCTCTGTCAGCATAACACACTGATGATCTAACAAGCTAGAAACACTGTTTTGAAAACTCTGAGTTTAATCCATCCAACGGAATAGCACTCACGAGAAATGATGTCACCAACACAGCAGCATAAGGGAAAGGAAGTTACCTAAACCTTCCATACATTTTCACAAGTATCTGCCTTTCTTGACCAGAGATTGAAAGAATTTTAGGACTTGGGAAAGAACTACTGCTCTTCAGAAGGCCACAACCATGATTGCTATAAGCTATAAGCTTATAACATAGCTATACAATTTATGCCATATTAAAAGGGGTTAGGGCCACACGCATAATTTCCTAATGCCTCCTTGTAGCTAACTGCATGAAGATTTCTAAAAAATCGTGCCAGAGTACGGCGATGCTATTACCTTCCAAGATCCGAGGCAAATATTTTACTGCTGTGGTTGCTTACTTGCAAATACCCAGTGTCACCATGAAATTAGATCAAAGAACAAGAAGCTATTGAACTCGTCACTTGCGGCCCATAGCGGGTCATTCATCATTTGGAAAAAAGTGCATTGCATCATATTCACCAAGGACTTCTCGTGGTACGCTGGTCCTGTAAGCGGTTACCTGGACACATACAGACTTGTTTGCATCATTTCAAGCCCTGAAGCCGGGAGTTGTGCTTCTCCAAGTTAAATGCTGGCCCAAGGAGAACTTCAGCATGAGCTACTGTGTTGCAGAACACTCTGAGAAGGGGTATTCTCCTGACAGCCTTCTAGTAGGAAATGTAATCAAAGTTCAAGGCAGCACAGCACTTCAAAGAGGAGTTACTGTCATATCAGCTGACAGGATCTTAAAACAAAGGAATGCCCAGCAGGTGTGAATTCTCCGTGAGCTGATTAATCTGGGAGGTTCTATTGTATTAGATCAATTAGATTGTATTAGATCAAAATGTATCCTTCACAGAGCATTTGGAAGGTCAATCACTTGTCAATTAAAACCAGCCTGGCAATATACAGCACCAGGAAAATCACATTCTGTGCCACTTGAAATCTGCACAGTGCCATTCAACAACAAAATTACTCATTAATGCTATCAACTTCTGATGCTTTTTAAAGAATGCAACAGAATTTTGGTCTTGCATATCTGATAGAAACATTTGCTCCACAAAAAACCTTATCGCTCAAGGTTTAAAACAAACAAACCAACTCTCTTGCAGCTTTCCCAATCAGAACAGATTTCATTCCTTATCATCTTAATCCTTATTTCCCTCCAGTTATCAAGAAAATGATCCAGTGAGAGTTCAGCACTATAGTGCCAGGACCAGAGAGGGATGGCAAGGGATGATTTTGTGGAATATTCCTCATCATGATGGTACTCATGATTTACTTACGGCCACACTAACAGTTAAATCAGGCTTTCCTCAGTGCAGCAGATGGAGCCATTTTATAACTCCACACTTCAAAAAGCAACAAAAGTGAGATCTGTGATATTTTATGACTGTATCTTGAGTTTTGAGGGTACTTTTAAATGCCTGTCATGTTGGTATCACCCCGATGGACACCATGCTCTAGTGCTGTTTACAGGTCTATCAAGAACAGCTGGTAACACAGCTACGACACTAACCCAGAGGTTTTCAATTCCACTAAAACTGTGTTATCTGAAAGAAAAAAAAAGCCATAGACTTGCTTAATTTGGCAGCAGTGCTGCGTCAGCATGCTCAATCTGCTTCCAAAATTGCACGTTAATATATTTAACTTATGTTCCCCAAAAAGTATATTTTGAGCTACAATCACGCGAATACACTCCTAATGCGCTCAGCCTCAGCATTCCGCAATGAGCAGCACGCACCCGATTCCTTCCTCCTGCTCCTCTGCCACTCCATCCACCTCTCGCGCATTTTCAACGTCCTGCTGTGCCTTTCCGCCCCCTCCACTAACCCAGTGGCCAGTCCCAGCCGGCTGGCCCGACTCGTCCTGCTCCGGGCAGCTGTGGCTGCTGCGTCAGACCACCACGTTAACGAGAGGTCGTGGACCTGCACTAAAGCCAAGGGCTCTCAGATGACAGAATGACACACTTCAGCCAGAGAGCATCCTCCCCAGCTGCAAATAACATGCCTTACTGTACATGCCCGTGTACCTCCAGTCCTGCAGGTGGGCAGTGCCCCATGCTGAGAAAAGCAAAACTTCAAGATAGGAAGTGCTTTTGAATTTGAGTGTCTAAATTATTATCTCTGCAAAAATATAATGTAAAATATAAAAAAGTCTTGCAAAAACATTTAAATCTCTTTGGAAAGCAGGTTTATTTCATCAGTCATCCACATCTGGGACAACCAGCTGATGATGACCACTCAGCTTTCAAAAGCAGCCAATGTTGAGTTAAAGAATTAATCTAAGACAGGAAAGTCAATGTGTCGTACCAAACCTGAACATGCGGCCTTTTAAAAGAAAGAAACAAGCAACCTTTTTAGGCTGTAGCCTTTTCTTCCATTTTGACCTGAAAAAACATATATTTATTTTTTGCATTGCTGCAGAAGTCCCCAGAGATTTCACTCCAGTCAGAATGAAAAACTTCCATGGCAAAGGTAGGCTTTGGTTTATCGCTCGGGAAAAGTTCCCTGACAGGAAGTCAAGATCTCTACCATGAGAATGTCAGAAGTGTGATCTGAATTTCTGAGGCTGCAAAACTCCCTCTTTTTGCAGCAGCCCTGGCTGAATGCTCCCTCCGCACTTCAAGCTAGCTCTTGTTTCTCTCTGCTGTCTTTTGGAGCTTATTTCTGAGCGGACAGTTCCACTCCACCAGCTGAGGCTTTGTGCGCTGGCTGCAAAGCACCCCAGCATCAGCCACAGAGGCATTGCTGGAATACTCTTCTCTTCTATACTGATGCTTGAATGTCTCACACCGGATCTGGTGATATCCTTTTAGGAGAGGAATGAAATCATGCCTGGTGAGGTGAGATTAAATACATATCATCTGTTGCTGGACATCTGTTTAGGTTAAGGCCCTCAGTATTCTTGGTGTTTCTCAATAAAGGGAAATAAAGAGCTTTAAATAGCAAAAAAAGAAGAGGAACAAAAATACTGTATTTAATTAGCTGGAGGTGCTGTCCAATAAAATTTATTTGAACTGTAAATCTAATAAATCAACTGGAAATCAAAGCAATCACTATTCACAGTAAAAAGGGAAAACATCCAGTTGGTTTCTGTCATCTCAAAAGTGACTGATTACCACTTAGCATTATAATGATATTCCTTCAGAGTAAATTACAGACTTTCTTGAATCTAAAGAAATAAATTTATTCCTTCTCAGCACCAGAAATAAGTTCTGAGTACACTAGAACAGTAGGTAAACAGAAACTCTTTACTAAAAAAAGTCACCATACTGGATGAGTGTGACAAACGGAATGTAAATACTACCTCCAGAGCTTCCACGTTGAGAGACAAAGTGCATACAGCCATCAAAGCAACACGTGCTACTTGGAGCTCTCCTTTACCAGCTGTCTGGAAAAGAACTGGAAAAAAAAATCTACCTTGTATTTAGACCCAGTTTTCTAAATATGTTATAATGGTGGGGGAAGAACAGTTGGAACACCCAAAGCCACTGTTCATCTCAGAGAATTATGATTACCAGTAAAATCCTGGACAGCTGCCATACTTTTGAGGCGATTATAGAATTATGGTGTTTACTTCATATGGCTTAATCCATATTTGCAATAAGGTCTGCTTGGACAGCCCTACACTGATAAGGTAGCTAAACAGTTTCAGTCCTGGACCCATTTTTGCAGAAAAAAATTCTGTTCTGGCACTGCAATCCACTGCAGCTCCCCCAGCTTCCATCCAAACATCCCCTGCTGCTTCTGAGAAGTGAAAGGGAAATCCATTTCAATCCTCATGAGTTATGGGAGACTGAAGAACAATACCTTTCTCCTCAGTTTAAGAGCTGACATACTTTTCCACCTTCTTCCACTTAACAGCTCAACTTTGAAACTTGGCATAGACTTTATGACTCCTTTTGGACCAAGCCCAAGACTAAGTTCAGATAAAAACAGGCTGAATAATGGAGTTACAAGTGATGGAAAAGTCCCTGGAAAGCGTGCAAGAACTCACTTTCTTAAAAACGTAATCCTCCCTTTCCTGATTACAACCAACAACACACTGCACATGTCCACCAGAGCATCTTGCAGTAGGCTCCACACTCCTTGAAATCTGAGCATTTCCCAGCCCTCAGCTACAGAAACGCTGCAATCTACACACTTAGCCTCAGACTCCCCAGCACCAGGGCAGGAACCGTTCCTGGGGAGACTGACCTATCAATATGAAGTAGCTGGGACATGGCAGCATGATTGTTTTATAGGAGATTAACAAGGGAAGTTTTGGATTAGCATATCTTACCTCATGATTGTAACACACTGAAGGCAAGACAGTACAAATTACCTGTCAGTGGTGTTGCAATAACTCATTTAAGCCTCAGCCACATGCAGCAGCATGCTACATCCAAGAAGCACCATCAATCCCTCAGCACTCAGGGAAAACCGGTGTGCTACATATACAGATGATCTTGATTTCCCCCTAAAGGAGACGATAGCCTTAGGCTTTCTCATACCACAAACACAGCACGGCTGAAGCAACAGCTGCAGCCAGTGCTCTAAATTCCATCTTCTAATCTCCAGAAATGCTTGTTCTTGAAACTGAAAAGACTCCACTAAACAATGAATTATTAAACACAGACACTGACCTGTGATGAGCTCTCTGACTTCCATGTCATTTGTTTTTCGCAAGAGTCTGATCAAGGCAGGGATCCCATCACAGTTCTTTATAGCCACCTTGTTCTCGTTATCTTTCCCATAGGAGATGTTTCTGAGAGCCCCGCAGGCTTTACGATGGACCTCTGGCTTGGGGTGATCCAGGAGGCCCACCAAGATCGGTATCCCTTTTAGGTGCCTCACATCCTTTTTGATTTTATCATTCTCATAGCACAGGTGCTGCAAGTAGGCTGCGGCGTTGGACTTGACTGGATCAATGGGGTGGCTGAGCATGGCGATCACTTCAGGGAGATCAGGGTCCCTCCACCTGGGGTCTTTACGAATGCTGTCAATAGAGGGGGAGCGCTTCCCCAGGCGGTCGATGCTCGCCATGCTTCCTCGCTCTGGCTGAGCCAGCGGTGCTGCGTAGCCACCGTGCAGGTAAGGGATCCTCTCTTCAACCATCTCGGTCTCAATGGGGTCATCGTAGCCCCTGTGAGAAGCAACAGCCCCAAGAGAAAGAAAGGAAAAAAAGAAGAGCACATTTAAACATTCTGTGCCTCTGAGTCAATATGGAGATTTCAGCTGTGATCAAACCTTTTAATATCACAAACATCACCAGGGACAACACACTTACATTTTCAAATAATTTATTCCTAGTAACTTGAAAATTAAGCATAGCTGAGCACACAGCAGTGATGGGACTACAGCACTGTGTTTGTTTGGCTAGCAGCGAAATGATGACAGGAACTGCAAGGCACCAAACAGACTGCCTTCATTTTGGTCACTCAGCACAGCAATTACCATAGAGCTGGATTACATTTAGCAGGAAACTCTGAGCTTCATTAATGCGCTGCTTCTGCAACAAACCAAAACACTAATTAAAGGCATTCAAGGCCTGGGCAGAAAGAGACCACAGACACTTTTCAGCAAGTCTGAGAATACCCACTACACCTCCATGTGAGAGCTGATGCTCACACAAGCATACTGAATGCATGCATGTGAGGTGCACCCACCTGGGAGGTAACACCTCAGCTCCTGGGAGATGCACACGAGGCAGCCTGATGCTTGCATACAGTGGCTGCCCGGTCCTGAGAAAAATGTGCATCTTCCTAATTTTTATATGTGAATAAGGGCACAGGGCAGAAAGGCGACCTACCCCTAACAGTTACTGACTCTCTCAGACACCTCCAGCTTTTTTTTCTAAACAGCAGCAGCTTTTTGCCTTACTGCTTTTTTTTTTTTTTTTTAATTTTTTATTTCCTGGACAGACATTAGCTACTATTTCAGTATCGTGGTCATCTCAGCCAGGTTACATACTTCTAACTGCAACAAAATGATTTTTAAAACTTTCATTTTAAGCACTAGCTTATGTTAGCGAAGTTTCTGATATCATGCAGAAGGATATACAGACCATTAGAACCCAAAGAAAATGGAGCTTGCTGTTACCCTAAAGGGACTGCTAATTAAACTAGACTCGGGGGAGAAGAGCAATCAGAGGTGGAGACTGAACTCAGGATTGTCCAATTAATGCCTTTAATGTTAAAAGCACCTCTACTGACTTCAAGTTGCTTTAATTGCTGTTGTAAACAATGAACTGAATGAAAGGATAAAATGGGCCAGTGTCCAAAACTCAGAATGCATCTGAAGAAGTCCTTTTATTGATGCATTTGTTCGTGTATGTACAATTCAGTACTTGCTCTCCACATTTACAATGTCCAGACAGCCATTTTATTCTGTTCCAGAACAAAGCTGTTTCCATCATTCCGAAGAGAAAGTAACAACACTGAAAAGATTTACTTTTGTGCATATACACAGGGCAGAAGTCATAACAAAACCCCTAAACTACTACCCAAACTGTATTTTGTTTATACATATGCGAATCTGGGACAACCAGCATTAAAACTGTAACAAAAGCAAACTTCTCTCAAACTCAGCCTCACGTTAAATCCCTGTTGGCTGCACTGAAGTAGAAGATCAACATCATTAATTGCCCTCTGCACAGCTGTTGCTTGCTTCACTTGGTAGCCTGCAATTCAGCACTTCTCAGTCCTAGGAGCTGCCTACGAAGTAACCATACACTACCTCAATTACACCTGCACAATTAAGTTTTTCTCCTTCACATCCATGCAATACAGAAAGATAATTATTGTCTTGGGATGCAGTTTGCTTCCATTATTGCCTTGTGAAGCCTTCCACACAGAACTGTGCAGATGGGCCCCTCCCCCTCATGCTGGATCTTCTGTGCCACACAAAGCTCTTTGGATCCACTACATTTGCTCAAAGTGGAACTTCAGAATTAGGACTTTAAATTGCAATTCTGTCAGGACAAGAGAGAGCACCACTGGGTTTTCATCCAGTTCCATTCTTACATGAACTGTTCACACGCAGGACCATCTCTTCTGTGAAACCAGGACTACAAGCCTAACGTGACCATTTCAGCACATGAAGACAGCCACTTTCAAATGGGATGAACAGTGTCTCTCAAGCATCTTTACAGAAAGGATGAACACTATGGCTCAAATGTGCCTGCCCAGGTCAGGTCCCACACACCTCTGGAGGCTGAAACCAATGTCAGAGTTAGCCAACCACCGTTAAAGCACTAGCAACAAACTCAATGGCTTTATGTGGCACCAAAGCTAACACCTAGATACTCGGCCTTCCAAGACCCTGAATAAATACCTAGAGTTTCTGAGGTTGTGGCATGAACTTAAGGGCTGTACAAGAAAGCTTAGTGAAGGCAGGTACCATACCAATTCAGATTTATGTGACTAAATGCAATGATCAACTCTGGAGAAGGTAACACAAATACAACCCACCCCTACCCAACGCACACCAAAATTAAAGAAAAAAAAAATATTTTGCAAGAGAAGGTCTGAGTGCCAACTCTGTCATCGCTCAACAGCCTTGAAGGGAAGCAGTATACCAACACAGATAATCTGCTAAGGAACAAAAAACGGATTAGGTAGGGTAATGAAAAACCAACACAAAGCCTTGGACTGCTTTGGCAGAAAGGGATCCCTGCTTTCGGTGCTGGTGAGATGGTCTGGCCCAGGTTATGTGCAGCCTCCCCTCCCTGAACAGGGGAGCTAGGGCCAGAGGAGTGCATACTAGGCAAAGGGGGCAAGAAGCCATAAGTACTGTCAGGAGTTAAAAACACCCAGTTTCTGAAAGGAAACAAGTAAAATCAGCAACACATTTACACACAAAGAGTAAACAAACCCTCTCTGAGCCAGGCTGCAAGGGCCAAATGAGATTTCTCACTTGCGCACCAGCTGAGCAGCTCTGTTGGAAGGCAAGGTACTTGCCACAGGAGGAGGAGTAACGAGAACGTCACCAGGTACAGTCGGCTGTGCTCAGGAAGCCAAGGGCTCTTTACTCTCAGGACTGAAGAGACCTGGTAGTGTGCCAGAGCTGCCGACTACGAGCATCTTGCCTTCCATCTGCCTGCAGCAAGTCAACTGACATGTTAGGATGCTGAGGGTCTTGCTAATCGCCTGTCTCAGGGAATTGATAGAAACACATTCTAGCACAGATAAAAACTGGGAGGCCTCTGGATTTTTCATCTTCCTTGTGGCTTCAGCACAGGCACATCTGAGTAAACAGGTGAAGGATTTCCACATTTAATCCCCAGCAATTTATACAACAGATACATTCATCACAGTTTGCAGCTGGTGTCTACTTAGGATAAAAAAAAAAAAAAAAAAAAAAAACAGAAAGGCTCGGGATTTCAGGAGGGAACTTTGTGCCAACCACTGAAGAGGAAATCTGAAGACTTTGCAGAAGGAGGTCCTACTATTGCCAGTCTCTGTTCCCTGATGGAGGGACATGCAAGATGATTCTACTGGATTTAATTCTCTGCAGAGGGAAGCCTGAGCTATGGGCCATGTGGTTACAACACTTAAAACCACCTTGACTGCAGACACCTAGAAAGCTGCTAATGGACAAGCTGATTCTAGCTGCAGACTGCCACAAAAAACTCAGCTATTCATCAGTCTTCTGCTACCTGCATCCAGATCAACAAGCTCAGATCAAACAAATCAACTCCAGAGAGAAGCCTGAGAAAAAACAACAACAAATCCTTTCCAGGCTGACTGCCCCTTTGCTCCACCCCACTCTGCCCAGGTGTGTCCATATACTCCTGCCCCAAACTCCACAGCATCCCAGCAGTAACCACACCCTGGCATTACACTTACATTTGGCTGCTAAATCAAAGTGACAGACACTTCCCCAGCTTTAAGGAGCTGCTGTGAGACCAGACTCAAAGCAGGTGGAGTTAGGCCACAAGTGCTGACTGAAAGCTAGCCTGCCAACACAAGCCTTTGTACTCTAGATTGAAAAGACACCAGAATAAAACGTGAATAAGGAATGTGTGATACCAGTATTCTTGCACTGCCTACACACAACTAAAGCAAGAGAAACCTAGCATTACAGTTACTTAACCTACAGCCTGGCTCATTTCCTGGCGGTAGCAACTTGGATCTTGAAATAACCAGCAACATATAATATCAGTCTCTTATACCAGGCTTCTGCCATAGCCAATTTCGCAGCAGAAAGCTTTTTTGTTGTTAATTCCATTAACATTAAAAATTCACATCCTGTCTAGTCTGCACTACACAGTAGCAATAGCTGCTCCAGAGTTTTTAGGGAAAAACAAGTCCCACGAATGCTAGTACAAGTACAAGCTGCAGCGATGTGCAATGGAAAGAAATCACTACAAAGGGAAATTGCTGGCTGTTTTTTCCCCTCTGTGTTAACTTCAATGTGATGATCAAAAATACTCAAATGATATTGGGGATGTCTTTTGTGAATGAAAAAAAAAAATCCAGTAATTCCTGCTTCTCTTTTGTAAGAGCAGTACACAAAAGCCTAGCAACACCTTAAGAGTAGATATTGTTAAGAACCATAATAAAAACACCCATTCCTAAATGAAGACAACCTACCCGATGACAAAAAAAAAAGCACAAAAAGCTAATTAAAGTTATGTAAAAACCTTCACAAGTAAATCTGAGTAGTATTAGATCAACATAATACACCCAAATGCCTTCTTCTCACCCTGATTTATCACACAATCTGACTTAAACCAAACCACAAGTGAGAACAAGAACACTGGATGCTAGGTATTCCTCTTTCACAAAAAAATTTATGTTACAGCAGAGACTCAATACAGGAGAAAATGAGAAACAAACCCAGCCACACGCACTGAAGAGCAAACAGATGGAATATTTGCCTTGTGCACTTGTCTGGATTTGTAGATGCTTGTGAAGAGGCAGATTTTTTCCCTATTTTAAATGAAACATAAGTAGCTTAACATGAGGCTGGTGATGACAGCAGCACAATAGGATAGTCATCTCTGTGATCAATCAGATGCAACACGAAAGGGGTGGGAAGAACAGTCTGTAGCTGTAATTCCCCTATGGACACTGCCTACCACATGGTGTGAGAGCTCACTACCACAGCTTTGGATGAGAACTTCCATTCTGTCCTCTGAGACAGGGCAGCACCAACACCAGTAACTGACGGGAAGGATGCTTATTCCATTTTGAACTACCAGAAAAGGAGAGCAGCATACTGGGCAGAAAACTTGAAGGGAAGAGAAAGGGGTTAACTAAGGTTTCTGCAGCAGGCTGGCCAGCAGGAGAACGCAGCTCATTCACAGCACCGAATGAAGAAGATGCCCGAGCTGGAAGCCTGTGTGAGGCAGAAGACCTTCTAATAGTGTTATTATACCTACTCTACACATACCAAAGGTGCCATCAATTTATCTCATTCACCTCATCATTTTCACAAGTAACAACCTCGTTCAAAAAAAACTACAGAGAAACAATCAAGTAGTAAGTACCCTCACCCAGCACAAAGCACTATTTGTTGTCATTAGTTTCTGGCAGATCAGTAGCGTATCTCAAATGCAGGTTTATTGAATCACTCCAGCACTTCTTTGAAATGTCAAAAAGTAACTACTTCTGAAGAGGCCCTCACACAATCTTCTTATGTTCTCACAAGCTAAAGTTTGCTGCCACAGTCAGGCTAATTACTTGTCAAATCCTCTTGATCATATTAAATATGGAAAAACTCACAACAAAAGGAATGTAAAACAAAAATTGTAAATTGGTCCTATCCAAACTGCAGGGAACAATAAATCAAAGGGATGCTTAAAAAACTACACTTTAAAAATGCAAATAGGCAGGTTCTAAGAATGCATTCAATTATTTATCATGAATATAGTTTGAAAAATGTTAATAAAACTTTACAAGCACTGTTGCCTGACTGTTTTTAACTAGAGCTGCAAGCTTCACCTAGATGCAGGGGAGCAGAAAACGAAGTTTGATAGATTGATCAGCATTCGGCACCGACTGGCATTCACTTTAGTCCCATAAAACCTCAACAGGGTCCCACCAGTTAGTGAGCTGGCAAGAACAGACGATAGAAGGGACTTCAATGGGGTTCTGGCAGATCTGTCTTGCCACCTTGTCATAGAATCACAGAATGGTTTGGGTTGGAAGGGACCTTACAGATCACCTAGTTCCACCCCCCCCACCCCACCACGGGCACGGACACCTCCCTCCAGACCAGGCTGCTCAGAGCCCCATCCAGCCTGGCCTTGAACACTTCCAGGGAGGGGGCATCCACAGCCTCTCTGGGCAACCTGTGCCAGTGTCTCACCACCCCCACAGGAAAGAATTTCTTCCTAATATCTAGTGTAAATCTCCCCTCTTCCAGTTCATGGCCATTACCCCTCATCCTGTCGCTACATGCCCTTCTGAAGAGTCCCTCCCCAGCTCACATGTAGGCCCCCTTCAGGTACTGGAAGGCCTCCATCAGGCCTTGTCTTTTTATTCTTATTTTAAATATAGATGAAAATTGGCAGGTGCCTGATTCCTTTAACTTTAAAATGAGCTTTCTTCTGAAACGTGGAGGAACACAGAGCTATAAAAGGATGAATGAAACCATAAGCAATCTTAGCTCTCCAAGCAGGAGAGCTCAAAAAACCAAACAGACAAGAACAAAAAACAAAACCAAACCAAAGAAAAGTCCAAACAAACAGGGAACAGGCCTATGCAAATCCCACCACCACCACCTACTGCTGCTGCTGAAGAGAAGCCCCGGTCAGAAGTGTTAGGTCTATAGATAACCTACAGGCAAGCTGGTGGGTTCCAGACTCTCTTTACAGCTCTAGAAACTAAATTAAAGGGAAATAGTTTCAACTAAATGCATATCGAAACATGACTCATTAGGCTATAACTTCACACAGACATACGCAAAATTTCTACACTGGCTGACGAGCAGGTATACAATTTGTTCAGGTTCATACTGAGAAGATGGCTTTCAGATGAGTTACAAGACTATTCCAAGGCTTAGTTTTCTTCCTCCAGTGCAAGAGATGACAGCCCAGCAGAAACAACTAATACCAGAAAATATGGCAAAAAACAGCATGTCCCTTGGGGAGTGGATTGAGCCAGAAGTAATTTGTGACTGGTCTCTTCAGTTACATTTAGTGCAACACAGATGCTCTTATCTCTCCTTTATTTAGACTGACAGAACAAAATAACAATCTGATCTTACAAAACGGTGGAGTACTTTAGTGAGCTTCGGCACAACCTTGTCACAAGCTGAGGGTGTACGATAAGCACAGGCCCAGGAGCCGAGGCTGTCAAGCACCTCACAGGACAGCTTTTCTATAATGAGACATCCCTTCATCACTAGCTATCAGCTCATCTGCAACCAGCCAGCTGTTCAACACTTCTGTTTGGCAGATGTGCACATAACCAGACCTGTCTCACAGATTACAAGACCCCTTTTTTCACCTTGCCAATATGGGATAGCACAGGGAGAACTCAGCGCTGTCACACCTCTTCTTTAGGAAGAAAAAGTAACCTAGCCCACATCTAGGAAATCAGCTCTTTCTTGCTAAATTAATCCAAAATTAAGTGGTCCAGAAACACGCTGAAGGGGACCGATCATTACAATCACTCCCTTTTGTATTTCACATGCATTTTGCACAGTTATTTATTGGCTAATTAAATGATGTATTCTACTTTGTCACGGCACGCTAGGGAGCTCCTCCTCTCCCTCCCCTTGAAGGAACCTCTTCCTCACAAAGGCCAACATTTTCTTCCCACTCCTATGTTTAGTGCATGCTGATTTTGCCTACAGTTGCTTTTGAGAAATACTGATTATTTCCCTTGCCAAGACCACAAGCACATGCAATCCCAAACCAGTTTATTTTTTTCTCTTGTGTAAGACCTTTCCCACTCTATCCCTCAATTTTCCGTTCTTGAGACTTCAAGATATTTCATTATAGCAGTTATGTTGACCACAGCCACTGCTGCCTTTTTTTCTGACAATTAATTCTGAACTTATCAGACCATTATGAGTTCAAACGCACATGTTCAACTAGGCAAAACAGCTACAGATAGGATTGCAGGAAACAAATGGATTTTACCTTCCTTTGTGAGGTCTTCCTCTCTCTGGCACACCTGCAGATATCCTTCTGTTCACGGTAGAATAATCAGGATCCAGTTCGTATCCTTCATCATCTACTCCAAGGCTGCGGTTATCATCCTCCAGCCCATAGGGCTCCGGCTGGAAGCGTTCTGGCTGAGAGCGGTTCAAGTCAACATTGCTGCCCACTGGCACCTGAGGCTGGGCAACAGGACCATAGTTATCCCTTCTGCTTGGCAAAGTGAAGCTGCCATCATCTGGCCGGTAACTGTTTCCTGGCATGTAGGCGTAGCGAGGCCGGTAGTTGACACCACGGGACAAGCTGCCGTAGTTATCTGCAAGGTCTCCGTAGCCATCGTGGCTGATATAAGGGCGATACTGGCCTTCGTGGCTGTCAGGGTAGGAATCGTTGTAGCTGTTGTAAGATCTGGTTAACGTGGACGATGCCTGTGGTGTGATGTACCGCTCCCCATTCTTCATGTACCTTCTGTCTATCGAATCTGTGTAGCTGCCCATGGGCGACGAGCCATCCATTGTCGGCAGGCCGTCGGGTCCGAGGGGGACTTGGCGCACTGTTCTGGTGGTGACTGTTTTGACCATTTTGGTGACCTGGGAAGAAGAAGTAAATAAATATGTACACTTCCTCTTTGATGAGATGTAAGGGAGCTAGAACTGTGAAATGGGGAGAAAGCACCACAAAACATCCTACAGTGACAAGCTGGTGAATGGAAGTGCCGGTGCACTTGTATTATCAATTCATTTATTAGGTTTAGGATGCTACATTAACAGTGTGAACATATTTCTATACAGAGCTGAAACGAGAAATCATAGATCCAGAGTTAAGCGCATTCTGGGACTCTGACTACAAAATCAGAAACACTGCAGCCACGCGACAGTGCATGGAAGCAGTGCAAAGTCGTAACACAAGTTCAAATTTGCCCAAAATATTTTCAAATGGCACCTTTCCTGCAGCAGACTTTATGATGTGGAGGAGCCACAGCCTATTCTCCCCACAATTAGCACAAATTCTACATCCCCTTCTCTTGTTTAACAGAGCTATGTGTTCCGGCCTCATCTGGATCAAGTTTGCCCCAGTGGGTAGCTGCTGAAGCTCAAACTTAGCAACAGTATTGAGAAAACCATGACCAGAAAGCACAGCTACATTCCCCTCTAAGATTTGCCCACATTCAACCATTATCATACAAACTCAAAAGTTAGTTGGAACCACGCCATTATTTTAGTGCTGAAAGTCTTGAAACTAGCCAACACGTAATAATGAAAATGAGCTTCACACAGCTCCTGTAACTACAATTACCCTAAACATATGTTCTAGACAAGCTTGTTTAAAACATTAAAGAAAAATCTGAACACAAATATATCTCTCTTTTTCCTATAAATCATGTTTCATTTCAATGGATAATTCTAAACTATTTCATGTAACTGACAAAAACTGCAGATGGAAATGTCCGGAGGGCACTGCGTTCAGAATGTCTTGCTAACGGGTAAGAACAAAGACTCCTCAAGAGTTTCCAAGAGCCTTCATGGGAAAGGTCTGGTAATCTGTGCAAGACAGCTCTGGACAAAAGCCACTGCTATTTACAAGCTAGCAAAGAAATTTCTGTTTGTTTGCTATATGGGGTCCATCAGTCTCTGTACTGTCTTCCTCAGTGACCAGCAAAAGAGGCTCTGGGAAGAATATGAAATCCAGCATGAGCCAATCTATCCTTAGTTACCCTAACCCTTACAAAGTTACACCAACCCACAAAAAGGCTACCCTAGCCCCAGTAAATGCTGACTTCCAGCCCTTTATACAGCAAAAACAAACAAACACACACATACACACAAGAAGGGCATCCACAAAGATGAGAGGAAGAATGAATACACAAGAACTGATTACACTCAGGGAGGAGACACAACAGAATTGCCCATTATTTTGGGTTTCTAAAGCAAGCATTAGAGAGAAATAGACATAAGTAAGTAACTCTTTTCCTCACAGAAACTGCAGGGTGTAACATGTACTCCAAGAGCAACAGTCACTATTGCGTGTATTCCTGGGCTGCTCAGTGGCTCTGGAGCCCCAGCAGATATCCCGGCCTGTAGCCTCTCCTTTAAACACAGGCTGGCACCAGATTGGCCAAGCTGCTGCTGAACAAAACAATTAAAGCACATCTCTTGAAGCAGCTCCAGACATGTTCTCCAGTCAGACGTTTTCACACAGAAACCCCAAACAGAAAAAAAAAAAAAAAAAATCACCCAGACAGTATTTCTTCTCCTAGAGACATGTGTGAGCAGATGACACTCCAGCCTTATGAATTAATGAAATCCTGCAAGATGGCAAGCAGCACAAATGGCTCTCCACCAACAGCAACATTATGCAGCATCATGATGCTGAATAAAATGTGGCCAGGTACCAACACAATCTCAGTATCTAATTTGGGCCACAGCTGAAAATCTTACTCTTAATCTCAAAGGGATTTCTTAGTAAGTAAGCTTTGGGAAAGATGCTAATTTCCACCCCCACAAGTCTTCCTTTTTTAACTAAAAGCATCTGTGACAGTAACTAAAATAAAGGAATTAAAAACTAGAAACAAATCAATTTTTGACATAGAATCCAACAATGGTTTTTGCTCACTACCTGAGCACAATACTCCAACTTTCCATTCAGTACCAGCATGACTGCTGCCACGGCATTTATAAAACCAGACGGCATTTAGGGATGAAAAAGATTTGGGGCAGCTTACAGTAGCTCTTTGTGATGTGGACATAAACAAGTGGAACACAGCTTGCTATTCTCCTACTGCGTTTGAAACAAAAGTTTTATTCAAACCAGTATGCTCCTAAGTGATCTTCTAGCAGCTCAAAAAGCAAAGTTTCTCAGGCCTGAAATACATGAGTTTTTCAAAGCAGCGGCAAAACTGGATACAAAGTGCTGGGCCTTGCTCTTCTTGAAGCTGGGAACCAGTAAGGTGAATAACAGGAAGTAAGGTGGCATTTCAACAGTTGGATGAATCAGAAATAGGTACTTCTGCACAGCAAGGAACAAAAAGCGGCCTTCTCAATGCCGAGAAGAGTGCTCGTGTAACCTCACAAAGCCCCTTCTTGCAGCACTACTCAACAAAAGCCAGACATCTTCAATCAAATTCCAAGTTTCCCCTCTCAGGACACAGGCTGCATCGCATGTGCCGTTTGTCATGTGCAATTTGTCACAAGATTTTCCAGACCAGACAATGCAAGATATCTAATATTCCCTGTATGGCTGCAGCAACGGCACAAGAGAAGGAACAAGTTTAGACCTGCAAGGTCTGTGGCCAGAGGCGCTGCGGGGAGCTGTCCTGACAGCCACCATCCCTGCTGCCAGTTGGGACACTTGCTCATTTTCATCTGTTGCATTTTTTTTGGAGAATCATTGTTCTCACCAAACAGGATGGGGTAACACAACACAGCCATACCTTGGCAAGGACAATTGTCTACAAATATTCAGTTCACATACATAAAAAAAGACCAACTAGAAAATCAAGAACACTTGGAAAAACAGTTTATACACGATTTGTGACTTAACAGTTACATTTATTGAAACTTGAGAGATTTTCCACCATGCCCTGGTACTCTACACAGTACAGAGAATACAGAATGCAGGAGATTCATTTGCAGTTTTTCCCAATTCGCCTAATTTTAATATATTTGAGCAGAGACAAATTTTCAATGGCTGACTAGTCAAAAAGACACACTTGGCATCAGCCAGCACACGTAAGAACAAGTCTACAACATTAGCACAGCTTCACCTCTATCATTTGCTGAATGCTGCCACAATTAACAAGTGGAGGGAATCAGCACAATCAGAAAACCCTTGCTAGGCACATAAAAGGGAACACTGCACCCTGGCACTAAAACCATACATTTCTGACGGCACAACGGCGCTCGGTACTGTCACAGGTGTTATGGTGGGGGAACCACACCGAGTCTTTTCATGTTTTGAGAGAGGGAGTATTTGCACTATGCCGCATTTCTCAGGGGTAGGCACTGAAATAGAAGATTTATCATGTGATGAACACACATTGGTGCCTACAGGACAATAAAGGGAAGCTTTTTGGAAGCAATTAGCCAGCACACAGAGGAAGGGCCATTTATTAGGCTTCCAAGCAGAAGAAAACAATAAACCTTTATTTCAGGAAATTCAGCTCAAGGGAATGTTTCATTTATATTTCTTAAAAGGACAGAGGTAGTCTTGAATAGCTGACAGCACAGTAATCTTCTCTCCCAACATTTTTGTGGTTTCCTTAATACTGATGCATTAGCCAGAGAAAACGAAGCTATTCCAAATGGGAGTCCCAGCAGACTGTCTTATCCGAGCCACCTGATCCTCCAGATGCACCCAGTCTTGAGAAAGATTTATTAGCCTGAACTCCGCACTATAGGTATGTTGTAGCAAACAATTTAGAGATACAAGTTACTTTGAGATATTGCAATTTGGCTTCCGTTAATCTACACAAAATCCATTTTAAGAGTTTTTTAGCCAGATTACAAATCAAAGCGTGCTCAATTCTTTCAGTACTACAGTCCCATAGATTACCAGATAGGAGCATCAGACTGCCTCTCTATGAAGAGCTTAGTTGAGTACAGTTAAAATATACATGTAATTCTGTATTTCCTGGAAAGTAAACTAAGGTTCCAACCACAGTTAAATAAATAAGAAGTTCCAATACACCAACTTATTCAAGCCCTCTGGAGCCCAATTCCTACAGCAATCATCTGTCTTCTTAAGGGACAGCAAGTGGGTGCCCCCTAAAACAGGGATATAATCACACTGCAATTTCACTGACCTCAGCACTGCTTCCTCACAACCCCACACGGCAATTAAACCTGCAGGGGAATTATTTAAGGAACAAGTCCCATGATAATGCTTCATTAGTTCAATTTCTAGAAAGACATTTGGCAACAAAACACACAGAAAATATTCACAGATTTGAAACATTTCTGTATTTTTCTGTTCCTCATCCTTCTACCTGTTTTGAAGTGATGGGAAAACAGACCTGGAAACACCCAGTGACTGGACTTCCTGGATGCGGGTACAGATGGTACAAGTAGATTCCTTGAAGTTCACAGTACTTGGTGGAGAAAAGACAGTATTGAGATTTCAAAGCACCAAATGTAAGCGTACTGTCATGATCAAACACCGTTGTCTTAACAAGTACTTATAATTCCCACCTTCCATCTCAGTTTTGAGGGCTTTTGTCCACCCCCTTTTTTTTTTTTTTTTTCATAATGAATTCAGTACTTTAAAAGCTGACAGGGCTAAAAATTTTGTTGAAACTATGCCATAAAACAAAAACAGATGAGAAAAAACGTGTAAGAATAAAGGCATTCTGACATTTCTGAGAGCTTATTTTTGAACTACGGACTGTAAAAATTAATCAGCCCAAGCAGGCTGAAGCTATTACCTTTCTATTAAATGCTGTGTAAGAACTCGGCCCATAGGTTTTCAAAACAACAGCTCAGGTTTCTCCTCTTCAGTTTTAAGCTTAATGTTTCACTTTCTCAGAGCCCTCAACTTCAGCAGAAATCCATTCCTGCTCTGTTACCTAAATCCCCTTGAATTTTCTGCAACATTTCAAAGAACTGCATGTTGGGATAACTGGCACCAACACAACTGAAGATTCTGTCATGAACACTTCCCAATTAACGGTGCTAGGAAGAGAGAGCAACAGTATTCAGCACTGGGAAAGATCTGGCCTTCTTCAGTATTAGAAAGCACAGGCAAATGGATGAACTGGAAATGAAACAACTTTGTATACAGATTGATTTTACACTTTGTCATGATAAAACATTATTTTCAATGAATAAAAGTGACCTAAAGCTCTCAAATCCTTGAGCACTTCAACAAAGATGAAAATAAAAGGTGCCTAAAGAAGAAGGCAAGCATTAAGAGAAGCACACAAATCTATTTTGTTTTACTCTGTTTCTCTTCAACCGCTTACAAACAGGCTTCCTCTGACACATGGCCACATGGCTTCCAGCCTACAGAGCAGGAGTGGCAGTCCTCTCCCCAAGGTGACTTTCACTGTTTCAGCATGATAGGTATTTGGCTTCCAGAGAGATTATAAAGCTGAAATGAAGCATTATCTGATACCTCTTTTGTGCAGTGAATGTTATGTAGGGACTTAGCCAGCATAGTAGTAAGATAATAAGTGTGGGGAAAATTACTCATATCTAATTCTTGAGAAGGCAGATGTTCTCTTTTTAAAATACTTCAAATATTGAATTCTGTTATGCCTTCTTCCTGCTTCAACACTGCAGGCATCTTCAAAGATATGGGGGAAAAGCACAAACTGTCAACACTTCTGCATTAAGGTTGTTTACTTAATATATTATTGGCCAAAGCAACCTCTATAAATTGTGGCTTTGAAACAACATGGGGGGATTTACAAAAGAAAACAAGGAACAGCAGCACACAGGATCATCCACATTTATAGCTTTTGCTATGCTTCATTTCAAGGGAAATAATTTTGGAGGCATCACTCTCGAGCAAGCTAGAGGATTGTATAATGTGGCAAAAATAAACAGCAGTTCTATTTTGCAGAGTCCAAAAATACATACCAAATCACACCGGGTTGAGCAACCTCCACACAGGCTACATTGCAAAGAAAGTACACGTTTGGAAAACTCCTCTAGTCTCTTCAGCTCTTAAGAAGATGACCTATGTTTCTTTGTCAGAGGAAGCAACTCGCCTTACAAAGGAGGTGGCAGCACAAGTAAGGTGGTAAAATGTGAACGGCACTGGCCACAAGAGCATTCCGATTACAGAGGTAATAGTTTCTAAACCTGTCTCCAAAAAAGCCTAGAGCAAGTGCAAAAAAAAAAAAAAAAAGCTGAATCTATTAACACAAACCTAACCTCCCAACATTTAACAACCACAATGTGACTATCTCAAATCTATTATCCTTATTGAGTAACAATTAGATTATTACTGTAAATAGATGTGAGGATTCCCATCATAGGAAATGCTGTCATTTACAAAGATAAAAAGAACAGATGCCAAAAGCATGGCCACAACTAGTCCCACTCTTTACTGAAATCCATTACGTATGGAGCCATACAAGTGAACAATCCTTAAATAAATCTTAAAAGCCAGAAATGTAACAGCATTGGAGTGTTCTACTGGGCAAATCACAACCAGGAAAGATGAAATTTCTGCCTTGAAGTCGTATTTTACTGTTGTAATACAGTGACAATTTATTTGACATAGCCGAACTTCTAGGTAGTCGAATTCTGTAGGTCCCAGCCCAGCAGGGTATGTACTGATCACTGCGCTTGTTTACAGACGGGAAGCAGAGGCCTAGGGAGATGAGAATTGCTCAAGTACCCATGTGTTCGCAGCAGAGCATGGTACTGATCAAGTCAGCCACCTCAATTTCCATCTGCAGCCGTAAGAGGAGACACACTGCTCCTCCAGCACGCTGCATGCCCAGGGGACGTGTGTTCGCATCTCACATCGCACACAGCAACTCTCCTTCACTGTCCCCCTTCTGAGCAGCAAGGTCAGAATTTTGCCACCACACAAAAGGTATGAGGAAATTTCATTTTCTCTGTAAGGCACTCACACATAACAGTATGACCTATAAAAGCACTGTGATGATACCTATTAAAAGTGATAGTAAGTCAATGCCAATTAACTCCAGGACACTTCACTGATGCTGTGGAGTTCCAACAACAACAGTTTTCATTTTCACATTCACTACCAAAACAAAATACAAACTGAAACCAATGTGATTAAAAAAAAAACAAAAACTGACCTTGTATTCCTATCTAAGAGGTGTTAAATCTATGCCATATTATCACAGCAAGGAAAAATCAAAACAAAACCATCCAGAGACAGTAACCACTTCAGCAAAGACCCAGTGCCTCTTTTACTAGAGTTAGGGCTACGCCAATCCCATCTGTGTTTTGACATTTCAGAGCCACTTTCTCAACAGCTGGATATATATATATATATATATATATATATAAAGAGTTGGTCCTTTTAGCAATGAAACACCAGGAAACAGTTTCATATAGCATGTATGCAGAAGTCAGTAGGATTATTTCAAGCAACATAAAACTAGAGTAAGTTAACTGCACCACCTCCCTGCTCTTAACTCACTTCAGTGCCTGGAATGAACTACAGTAACAGAATAAAACATTGCTCTTAGAACAGCAGTTGTAGCGATGTTGTTTTAACCCATTCACAAGACAATGCCTGTTTCTGAGCTGCCACTGCCCTTTTCTGTGGGAAGATGGAAAAGCAGCAGGTATACTACACAGGAGAAAACTGCACCTTTTCTGTTATGACAAACACGCAGATTTATCAGTGGCACTACTATTTCAGACAAACTATTTCATTCCTTGTGGTTCCTGTTATCTAGGAACTACTGCATGGCCTCTACTCTATTTTTATAGTCATAGCTATCATTTTATTCCTTTGCATAGCTGCAGTAACAGTCTCCTAAAAATATGCACTACTATTAGTCCATATAAAAAGGTGTCCATAACCACTGTAATTTTATCACTTCCTTCCTGTAAACAATAGTTGTTGTTACCACTAGAAAGAAAAGAACATTTCTTTCAAATAAGTCACAGATGAAATAGATTATTTGAAAAGCTGATCAAATCATGGTGCTTCTTTTAATAGACCTTAATCTCCTTTTGACAAGAAGAGTCCAGCTATCTTTCAACTAACGGATTTTAAAACAGATACTCCATTTACACCAATGCGCAGGCTCACTGAGGCTCAAGAAACAAGTATTCATTCACTCTAACTTGAGACCCTAATGTCCTGAATAGATACCTTAGAGGACTGTAATTCTGGAATGACAATGAAAATAAACATTCATTTATGTGACGATCTCATTCAACTCCTAACAGAGAAAGCAGCTGGACAGCCTTTTTTTAGAACAGCGCTGTTCAGAAGCTTTTTAAAAGGCAATCACCCTTGATCTTTCACAAGACTAAAACCTAATGAAGATGTCAGCTCAACTTCCAAGACCCAAATGTCAAGTCGTATTACTGTTCGAAAAGTACCCAAAAGCACATGAGGCAACCATGAACATACAGCATCTGCTCAGCAGGGACTGCAAAATTATCTTACACTAGGGCTAGAAAAGGGAGCAAAAAGACACGAGGAAAAGAAGATACGCAGCATGTAATACAGCAGAACAAGGTACAGGTTGCTTAAGAACATACCAGCTTCCCCTACACATCAGGAGTAAAATTCCACCCACAGGATTACTGCAGAATATAAGTGCTGCAGATTTATTTAGATAGGGTATTTCTTGTTCTAAAGGACAAAAGCATAATTGTGTATTGTTATTACAAGTCATAACTAATCTGAAGACCTGTTTCCAAGCAAGTTTCCCTCAGCTACAAAAACCATTTATTCCAAGCTCTTCCATCTCAGCTAACTCTCATACTCCTGTACATGCTTCCAGGGCAATGCTGTCAACTGTATCAGTAAAACAAAGTGAACCTTAAAAGAATTAACAGCCTGGGAATAGGTGCTAGCGTTCTTGTTTGATTAACCTGGATAATTTCTACTGCTCAGTTCACAGCTTCAATAACAGCTGTATCAGCACAGCTGACTGGGAGCAAATTGAACATAGAGACAAACCTGAAAAAACCCTCAACTCAGCTTTGCTGGCAAAAACATAATCAAAATCACCGAGGATCGCAACTGCATGATTCTCATCACTCATGCTATTTTTACTTTGTGAGCAGGTGGTATTTTCCCATTTTCTTTCTTATTAACCTCTCACCTTGGTTTCAGTTCTCCTTGTGGTTCCATCCTCAGAAGTGACAATAGACACATGGGAAGTGGGAGTGCCAGGGTCTTCCTCCACAGTAACTGTTTCTTCCACCATTTCTGGAGGTTCTTGCATCATTGCTATTGATGTCTGGTTACTGGGGCTTTGTTCCTAAAGAAGTAGGCAAAAAAATTGTCAACTTCTACCATCATAGAACAAGTATTTTACTATTTTCAGTTTTTTCAACTGAACAACACATTTTACCCAACAACTTGCAAACAGAGATTCAGAGAAAGAATTTACTGTCTCAAACAACAACAGAAAAACAACCATGCAACTATGCTAGAATGACTGAGCTCAACTTAGTAAATGGAAATCATGTGAGGAAGCTAAAAGGAACTTCGTATTTATAGGCAACCTATTACAGACTAACAGACTACTGCCTTACATCTAAGCCTGTCTAAAGCTTTCTCCTCAATATCCAGTGTGGGAGGAGTGGAATTTTTGTCCATAAAAATATTCATTCTGTTCTTCAGGGAATGAGACCACTGGCTTTCAGAGCAGTTTATCTTACACAGCCGTTATAGGTTTAATTCCATTTGATGAAATACACCCAGTTTCAGACTGCAGAAGGCTATAAAACATCAGGACCTGCTATTACACTAACACCTGTCTCAAACTGTCCAAAGCAATGAGGGTCTAAAATGGACTGCTGAAAATCAGCAGCTGAATTCTGTGGAATGCTACCCTTCTGGCATCTTCCCTTTGCCAAGAGCCTAAGATCTACCTGGCTATAAGCTCATTTGAAAGTTTAGTGTATCTGTATGTTGTCTATCTGTCAGACAAAAGAAACTAGATCAAAGGCCAGTTCTTGCAGGAATACTGCCCAAAGAGATCATTTCTGCTTCTCGCCAGCACGAACGTCTGAACTTTCCTTCTTCTTATGCGATTGTGTGCCTCAGCACAGAAATCAGAGGAGCTCCCCTTTCATACACGAATGTATTTTAGAAGTTTCACAGCAAGTGGCCAATAAAGATCTAGCTTACATACTGAGAAATAAGGCTTCTCTCCAGCGTTATGAATCCTTAACTATGTGAAATGAAATGGCAGACTGCTCGTTTCATTATAATCCCTGAAGCTATCAGGCTACACAGGCCTCCAAGCCAAAGCGGGGCTTCTATTTGTACGTCTCGTCAAACAGGCATACAAAGAAAAGCCTTTATTAAGGAATATATATATACACACACACACACTTGTCTTTTTTTAATGGAAAGGAATGACACAGGGCATTAACTTGCAAAGTTAATACATTTTCCTAAAGAAACACCATGGGCAAATCCAGCACACCTTTTCACATCACAGGGAAACAAAATGATTGGGATGAAAATGTTGACATGTGGGAGCCAAATCTAGTTGCATCAAGGTTTAAATATTTTGTACTTGTGAGAAGTTTTGTCACCAGGGAACTACATTTTATTTCATAACATTTTATTTAGAAAAATTGCATTTAATCCTGCTGATAGACACTGGATTGCCCTCTTTGCTGTACTATGGTTAGTGTAAGCCCTGAAGGACAGCATCCTTCCAACTAACTTTTTGCTGCTGAGCAGGAGCAAGGTTCTGAGATCCGGGTAAGCTCCACAGGGAAGTGTGTCATTTAGTCCTGTGGGATCTGTGATTTCCTTTGGAACAAGCCAACATGTCCTTGTTCAGTTTCCTTTATTTACAGCTGTGTTCTGACATTCTGGAATTTGGACTCTGTTCAGACTGCAGTACTTAATCGTTATAACCGGTAACTCATGACACACACTGAATCATTTATGGTAGGGTTCAGATGTCAGACTGCATCTTCTGCCTATAACTTCAGGAGGGAAACCTAACTCAAGGGACAAATACATGAATCTTTTTTTTTTTTTTTTCCCTCAAAGCTACTAAATTCCAACCACAATTCAGTGCTCCCCAGCCCATTGTAGAGCTTCCCTTCAAAGAGAAGAATTTACACAATGCTGCAATACAGCAAAGACTGGGAACTTCCATTCATCTTCATGTAACCTAAGATGGGACAACAGCAAAGACACCAGTTAGACTTGTTTTTTTTTTCCATTACACCTTGTCCCTGTAAACCTCCATGCTATCTCTGTGGCATCAAATGCCAAAACGGATTCCAGGTGTGACTTGCTCACTCCTCTCACACATGCATGTGCCATCTTGTTCATTTCTAGCTGCACATTGAGGTGGTGATGGCATGAATTCACCTATCTTCCTTCTCCTCTAGATTCTTCAGAGGACAGCTCTGCTTTCTGATAATAAAGCTGAGGAGATGGAAGGTAGAAAGAAATATTTTGCCTTTAGTACTTTTGCAAAAATTCGTCTTTATGGAAAATATGAAGTCTCCCTTTGTATTCAGACCGCCTGTGGGCAAAGAAAATCTTTAAAGCTAGGCACTTACACACGAGCAAATTGCAAACTAGAGCACATTGACTTTAAATGAACACTAAGCCAGTTCTCATCCTGTGGCTGCTTCTAAAATGAAGTTTCATGCACAGATACGGTACAGCTCGGCATTCCTACAGGAGAAAAGTAGTGTTAACAAGAGACTGTCCTAAGCATCAGAAAGAATAACGGCTTACAAAGTTCAAGGTAGATATCCCAACACAGGTAACTAACCAGACTGCATTTTCTTGCATTTTCCTTCTCAGTATGTGAAGATACTGAGGAAGGCAGTGAGCAAAGAGGACAAAATATCATCCAACTTACTCTTCCCTCAATTAGCTTAAGAAGGTGGTTCTTTGATCTCCACAGCTAGCACTTGCTCCACATCACTAACTTGCAGTTGTCACAAGCCAGCATTAACACAGAAAAGATGCAAAGACTTCATCTGTTTTTAGTTTCCATCATTATGGATTTTAGGTCATCACAAATTGCAGAAACTGGGACACATTGCCCCTTTCAACCACCTTCCTCTGTGCTCAGCTTCTAAGTCAGTATCTAGGACACGCTCCTGTTAAATACATCTCAGCATCTCAGATTCCAAACATTTGGCAGTTGAGCCTAATTATTCAAAGCAAAACACAAGTTACCAGATAGAACTGGAATATGACACTCCTGATGAATTACCCTACTGGTAATTCCCTGCCTGCTAAAGGTAGGTAATTCCAGTTTAGAACAACACACTCTCCTTCATTTACCTTGCTGGAGGCTTACAAAACAAAAAGCAAGACGGCGATTCCTCTCTCCTACCACAGCAGCCAAGACCCTGTGGTCCATCCTGCACTGTCAAACAAGACAGTTCCCCAGCCCAAGAGGGAATGCCTCAGCAGTCGCTGAGGTCCCAGCTGAGCATTTTGAGAGATGAAATCTAAGGGGAGCTTCTTTCCAGTCCTCTTCACCAGGGGCCTGTCAGGAAGGGGGACTGGGAAGGGGCCTTGCTGGCTGGGGCCCACATCCACAGCACCTGAGGGAGGTGAGCAGGACAGACCTGGAGACAGCAGCCAGGTCCAACCAAAGGGTAATACCACAGTGATGAGTGAGGCCCCAGGGCAGGCTGAGAAGCAGATCTGCAGGTCACGGTTAGGATCATGTCCCATGATAAGCAGGCAGGTCGTGAGGGTCAGGGTCTGGATCAGCAGACCCCACAGCCAGCCATAGGACTGAGGGACCAAGGCTGGGAAATGTGGGTGGAAGCCCCACAGGAGGGTGGGCAGGGCTGCTAATGCGTATCAGTACCCTCAGGGCCCCGAGGGATCCCTCTGCCCCTGTAAAATGGCAGCAGGAGTTCTCTGCAATAAGCAAACATAGGTCAAGGTGCTACCTCCCAAAAATTAATAGGCATTATCCATGAGGTCCCCTTGAAATAATGGTCTTTGGCTCCTTCCAAGAAGATTACAAAACACCAAATTATAAGAACAGATTCTAATTCAGTTAGGGCATAGGATGTCAGTAGTCACAGATTTTCTCCCTGCTTTTTCGAGCATCAAATGAATCCTATCCTGTGCATGCATCTCCGACATGCTTTAACAATGCCAAGCTACTTAAAAAGCAAAACAACATCAACAATCAATTTATCCCCAGCCTGTAAAAGTTAAGTGCAGATGAAACAGCTAAAGACCTTGTAAAATAAGCAAGAAACAAAATAATAGTAATTCTTGTTTTGTTAAAAACCAGAGTGATTTACCATTTAGGGCACATATCTCCTAGGGCTTATTTTGCATTAGAATGCTACAGAGCTTCTATAATCATCACCATCTCTATTCCTAGAGTTATATTTCCATCAAAGCAGCTACTTTATATCCTTTTTAATAAAAGAATAACCTCCCCTAGGAGGATCAGACATCCTACTTTAAAACAGTAAACAAAAGTTCTTCATTCTCTGCCTATGAAACAATTTAAAACAGTCTGGAAATAATACAAAATTGCAGGAGATTATTACTTCCACTAAAACAGTCCCTCTTCAAAAACAGGGAAGCCATGTACATCGAATCATCATTCTCCTAGACATATCCTTTGTTCAGTAGACTGCAATGCAGGCTATTCAAGCTACTGCTTACTCCAGGCTACTGTTAGATACCAAATTTGAAGGGTTTTGCAAAGCACAAAGGCTGGATTCTACATCAGTGGACATACTTGTCCTCAGTTGACCCCAGCACAGACAAAGCTCAAGTGTATCAGCTCCTGTGAAAAACATTAGAAGGCTAGTCATAATTAGTGGCATTGGACAACACTGCTAATTGACTCAAATAGGGATTCTCTTTCCTTCTTTTCTCATACTTTCTTAAAAATACTTTTTAAAGCTTCAATTTCTGCAAAGCATGAGATAATTTACAAGTGCAGAGCGGGCAAACAACAATTTTGTCAGAACTGGGTCTCAGACTGATGTTCTGCCCTACAGGCCTCCTTCCATCTTAGGCCTGCACTTCTAAGCTCAGATGTCCTCAGGCTGTTATTTGCTGACAGTATGCGGAGGAGAAAAAAAGTTAATTATCTGAGATCATCATGTTCCTGGTTTGAGAATATACATCAGATTGGTACCCCAATGGGACATCAAAGTGCAAGAAAGCCACTGGTGGAGCTTGTTTGGTGTACTTGTGGCAGCCCTCTTTCCAGTACAGGATCTAGCTCCCCAGCAGCTGAAAACTCTCAAGTCTGATTATCAGCATATTCCCCTGTCCTTTTGAGTTCAATTTTGTTTTTTTCCACCCAAAAAACCCTGCTGTGCCCTCAGCCCTGAATTTGTCCAGGAGCTTTCTGTGCACCTCAGTAGCACAACAGCTGAAGTCCAAGCTCACCAGCACATGCTCAGCACTGAGCCTGTATCATCCGAGGGGCAACCAGAGGGGACTGTTCCCAAAGCACGACCAAAAAGGAATTGAGAAGCCAGAGAAACAGGTAAGCTCTCACACACAGCAGTGCTAGCACTACTGTGGCAAGCACCTTCCTGAAGAACATAGAGGCCTTAGTTCAAGGGCTTCCACACGCTGTATTCCTCCAGCTCCAAAATACACAGCAAGGTCCAGGCCGCCAGCCCCAAACACAGCCCGTCAGTCACAGCTATCTGTACCCTTCACAATCAAGGGAAATACTGCTGTACAGCTGGGATCGAGTGATAACACATTATTCAGGCAAAATGGCTCCAGAACAACAAAAACTGCACAGACTAGGCCATACTTAAACCCAGTTTTCAAGACAGAAAATGATTTTAAAACAGCAGTACATGAATACCTACTTTGCTGCAGGTAAACTGATGTCCTCTCAGTAAGCCCACTTCTCTCATTTAATAATATATATAAATAATATGTTTTCTTTCACATGACAACTCATTCCCACGTGAACACAAACACACGAACCCATGAGAAGCTTCAAGCACTCTGTTGGTGCTCTCACACAGGCTCTACCCTGAGGCTGGTCAGTTCCAAACACAAGGAACACGTTAGCCCTGAATGAGAGCAGACTGGCCTGGCATGGGGTACACGGATGAACTCAGCCATGCACCACAATGCCCTAGCTGTTTCCTGAATGCTTACACACTTCCTTTGTCCTTTAGAAACACACACGACAAGGAACTAACAAAAAATGCCAAGAACTTTTAAAGTGCCAAGGTTAAAAAGGAACTTTTCACCAACTGAAAAAACCTCCCTCTACTACACAAGTTCTGAAAAGCCACAAAGCAGCTTTTTTTGCAAGCAGGCATGGCAATTCACCATCTGAAGGCATCATACCTTTCAGGGAAAGCAAGAGGCGGAGGTGAAGGAGAAGGAATCAAAACCCAGACAAGGCCTGTACCAGTAATATTCATACCCCAAATACTGCCAGATACACTAGGGTTCTGTTCAGCCACGCGGTAGCTGCCCATCAACAGGGAAATCTACAGTGCTTGCCCAACGGTCAACAAAGAGGGCTTTTATGCTATTTTAAACAATCTGAAGTGTCTCAGTTAATGGAAGACCGGGCAATTGGCCCTCAACTATTTCTAATTGACTGGAATGATGGATGAAGCTAAAGGGAAAGCTGACCCACTGAACTCTTCCATACAAAGCTAGAAAACCGAGGGAGATTGTAAACAGTTTATAAGAACGAGAAGTGGGAGAGGCAGAGTCCCAGGGGCCTTGCTCCTCTCAACCTGCTGAGAAGTTGTTTTAGAGAGGAAAAACAAAGACCTTCAACTCAGAGCAACAAACACCAAAAAAAACCACTGGGGAAGGCCTCAACAAATAGGGTATTTTTCCCATGCTCTCCTCCTCTTTCTCCAGTAGCTACTTAGCTCTGCCACGCAAGCTGGTCCTTTGAATCAGAAGGGCAATTTGTCACTTTGACATGTAAGACGTCTCTCTGGGCTCTGTATCGTTTTGCCCTGCCTTTCAGATCGACTGGGTGTTAACCAAAGATGTAATGTCTTGACAGCCCAGTCAACATCAACAGATGTAATAATACATACATAAAAACTGCACGTTAATCAGTCCCACTACAATAAAGGTAATGCTCAGCAAATCAAGCATGCCTACTGATTTTCAGAACAAAACTATCACCAGTAGCTTCTGTACTGCAAACAGACAATGCTACAGCGCTTTGACAAAGCAGTCTGCTGACCTGAATGTTTCCTAGGAGGGAACAGGGAGGACACATCTTCCAGGTAGGGAAATGGATGCATAACAGGTTCAGATGCACAGCACCTATCTTCAGGCAGCTTAGCAAGGTATTGAAATGCACGACAGCTTAACTCTTCCTCTCTAGTCAAAAAGAATTGGAGTTTGGAGCCGAGTCACCTCCTTGGACACATCCTGCTCTTGCCACTGATTCCATATGGAATTACATCAAGCCTGTGGCATTTCAAGAAAGCATTAAAGCTGGGAGATGAATCCAGGCCTTACAGCACAGGTAGTAAAACCCAGAATTGGATGAGAGTATCGCAATCCATCATGCAGTCCCTTAGTCACAAGCTCATTTTTCCCCAGTAGTTTGGCAAGATCACGTAGTAAAATAGAAGTGTGTAAGTCATACTTTTAATATGAACATGACAAAAGAAAAACAAGCGAACAAACAAACAACAAAAAAAGCACACCTGGAACACATAGTGTTGAGGGTAGTCTTATTTCTCCTAGCTGTCAACACCGTGTTCATCTGGAAAGTTTGCCCACCAGGAAATCATACTATATGAGGAGGAAATGACTGTTTCTCACCAAGATTTAGAACAGAGTTCACTGTGACTGGCAGTAATTCAGATCTGCAGCTTTTTAGTCAATCCACCTCCCAAAGAGAAACGCAACGCAAATCTGTGTCTAATCTTTGACCAAACCCAGAAATGCTCTGACTTGCTTCCTCTCTGGAGTCTTTCAGATGAACTAGCCAAGGCTAAATTAGGAAGATTTTTAGTGGGATGAGGTTACATCATGGATTACAATTTTCCAGCAAGCTTTTTCCTCCATCTCCACCCACCTGCTGCCTCTACAATGCTGGCATTAACAGTGGTGTGGGATGACTCATTGGTACATTCCTTTCTGCAATACAGGCATTCAGCTCTCATTTCTCCTTGACCCCACAGGGTTTTGGTCATAAATTAAACTGATGCATGTATTACTAGATATCAAGTCCACAAACTTACATGCACATAGGAGTCAGAAGTACAAGCTAGGTCCTTCATCTAAAACAGAAAAAAGAACTGTCAGTAGAGCAGAGTATAGCAGTAAGCTTCTTCACGCAGTCTGTCTGTCCCAGACTTTATCCCAGCCACCTAAACACACCACTACTGTGTTAAACCAACATCTGATAAACCCAGCCTGTCAGTTTTAGGCTAACACATGCATGACTACTTGCACTGCTACAGAAGTACCTTAGAGAATGACATCTTGAACTTCAGGCAGATATAATTTTAAGAATGCAGAGATGGTTTACAACTAAGACTGGAACATCATTTTGGTGTCCTAGCTGCCATATCAAACCAGTGTTAAATCTAACTAATCCTCTCACCCACCCATAATTTTGCCTGTAGATGTGAACTACACAACAAGAATGCTTTTGTGGCAAAACATATGGCCACAACACAAAAAACAAAACGGCTTGAGACAGAAAGAACAAGTCGGTCACTGATGAATTTTTAAGCCTGAATTTCAAGAAAGCCACTTCTTAAATAAATTATTCCTCATTCTAGGGAATACAAAGTGATTGACAATAAATCTCATTAGCCGTCTCATAAGGAATGTGCTTGCCAATGTCTCCCACTATTAGGCACCAAAGCAGGTTTGCTTGGCATCCAGACTGCTGCAGCCCGAACAGTTCCCCAAAAGATTATCCATGTTAAATCACATTCTATTTCCCCTGCATCTCCCCCCCTCCCTCCTAGCCCCACATCAAAAGCCACTGTCTGACCAAAACATAGCAGGAAACAGGCCTGGATCTCAATATGGTGTATCCCCAGAGACCAAAAATGTGACAGCAGAAAAGAAACTTTGCGGGAGGTCTCAGGATGACTACAAGTCCGTCTGAACACCAGGAGACACAAACGCGCCAGCAAAGCCAGAGGCCAATCCATCAGCTGTAAATCTTCCAAATGGACGAGATCCTAGCATAAAGAGAAGCTTTCCCAAGTGCGATGCAATTACTGTGTTATTTCAACTGCCCAAGAGAGCTCACTGATGGCTTTTTTCAGTCGTTTGTTTACTTCACACGTTCTCTGTGTATTTGTTAGGACTGAGTTTACCACCCTTACTTGTACATGAATGGTCTTCACACAGACTGCAAAGATGGCAGAGTGACTTGCTTAGCAATAAATAGTAGATATAGAAGGCAAAGAAAAAAAAAAAGGAAAATGCTAAGTAAGAACATTTCATCATGTCCATTTGGCATTTGCATGGCCACTGTTAGAACTGGCTGCCCAGCTTCTGCATCCAAAGCTTGGAAAGGATGTGGATGTAGTGCAAGGGCTTCAGAACACAGCTGAGAGATGAATTGTAAGAAGAGATCAGAACAGAACAGCTCCAGGATCAGAAAAGGCTCTTGTCCAGCCCTAGGGTGCAAGCAATTCACCTCAGAGAGAAGGTCAAGTGGTGATCTGATTTCAAGTGCCTACAGAAGTAAGACAGCACTCAAAGAGAACCCTTCAATCTCACAGGTAAAAGGTTCAACCAGTTCCAATGTCAGGAAGCTCAGGGCTTACAAGACACGTTTTGTTTAAAGTTTTAGAAAGCAAGTGTGAGCAGTTCAAGTAAGATATTTTCATGCTTGAATTTTTTTCACTGTTTAAAAATCAAGAGATCCAACGTATACAGAAACATGTTCCTATTTAATCAGAAGCCTGATAATTGAGAGGTGCTCAGGTGTATGCACACAAGCACTCACTTATACCTGATTGTTACACCCCTCTGAAGATTTTTCAGCCTAAGAGCAAATTATTTAAAGCTTGTTAAGGACGCCCCCCTAAACCCCCCCCCACCCAGAAAATCATACTTAAAATACAATACAGAGACTGTTGTCAGCCAGGGAAGCAGCTCTGCAGAGGTTCCTGGTCAGAACTGGTTTTCCATAGGGACTTCCCTCTCCTCCCACCAGTGAGCCACAGGGAATCCCCACCCCAGCTCTGCCACAGCACTGCAAATAATGTCAAGCTCCAAAGCAGAGCACAGTGTGAACTCAGCTGAGAAACCAGGGTCACCAAGGCATGACTGTCCATCCCATTCCCCAGCCTTTACTACCTACAGCACAGCTCCCAAAACCTGTTGTGCCAGCATAGATAAGATGGCTGCACAACAGCAGGAATGGATGACTGCAGGGAAAAAAGAAAAGAGGACGACTACTTACCTGGGGCATTGCCATCAAAAAAATTCACATGCAACAACTAGGCCCACTTGTTGGCAAAGTAAGAATGCTAGATACTGGCGGTCAGGCAATTCAGCAAGGACTGGCATTACTGCATGACAAGCAGGAGTCTTAGAAAGGAAGAGTCATTTAAGCTAAGGTGGAAGTCCCATTTCCAGAGGTAAATATTTTCGAGGAAAGTAAAATAGTTCTCAATTACTTTTTGTTAAATGTGGGTTTGGGTTGTTTTCTTTTTCCCCCACTTAACATCAGTTGAGGCTTGAGTGTTCCACATGCTTTCTGGAAACAAGCAGCTTTCTGTGACCACTCCCATTGGCACTGTGTATAAAGTCAGCACTTCGGGATTGAAGCATTCGAACCGTAAAATTCAATCACATTTGCCATCCACCCAGTTATGTACATTACCTATTCTTTATTCTTATTTCTGTTGTACATATGTTTGGCACTTCACAATGGAATTCAAATATGACAAACATTAAGATGAAACACAGCCCTGGAGGTAGTGATCTAAGTTACTTCTTTCAAACAGGTTTTCAGAGGGCTTTTCAGAGAGCCGTTTCTCAATTAAACACAGAGATAACAACATAAGATCATACAAGATGAAATGAAGGACTTGCTATGAACTAGCATCACCCAGAATCTAGATTCATGCTCCGAAGGCTGTACTTCCCTTGGCGAGACAAGCTGCAGCACTGCTGTTTCAACCCAAGCACAGGCCAGCTGCGCTTCGCTCCCACTCTTTGCTGTGGTTTTATGCCAGGAAAGGGAATCTTTAATTTTACACAGCAACCCTGCAAAGCTGAGGCTGCAAATAGGATACAGTCTGCTAGTATCCTAGCCAGCTTGCTCATACCCTGGCCAGAACTTTTCAAAGCACATAATTCCCTACGTACATGCTGGCAGCAGTGTCTGGCTTGCTTTGATGCAAACAAGCCTCCTCTGTTAGTCTCCTTTGTTAGTCAGGATTGTACAGGACACACCACTTTCATCTGTTCTGGCAGAGTACGCAGCATCCAGGTACCAGCCATGCCTTCTTGCCTTTATATAAAAAGATCTGCCTCTGCAGACCCACCTCCACTATCCATATTTTGGCAGAAAGAGGCTGGTTCTTACCACAAACATCCCCTAGGTGTACCACAGAGGAACAAGCCTCTCTGTAAAGCATTAGCAGCTCTTATAACAGCTATACACACAGCTGTCTCTCTGAATTCAAACCAAGTTGTTTCATGTTTCTTCCAACTCCTCACAAGCAATCAAAAAAATAAAGTCATCCCACCCACCTTTTTTAGTCGGACAGATCAACCAGTACAAATTTATCAGCAAGCCCACAGCCAGCAATGAACACCCAGCAACGAACACCGCTCCTGCCTCCAGGACTCACTCTGAGCACAGTGCTGTAAAACTGTGCTGTAGTTCTTAGCTTTTAGATTTGTTCCATTTCTAAGAAGAGAATGGTGCCTTTACTGCCTTCCTGGAGCCCCCAGCAGGACAAAAATACCTCCAGAAGGTACTGCTATACCAATGAGCCAGGTTTGTTGATTTGGACTATTCCATTGTTCCCAACGATGTCTGGAACAGTCTGACAGAAATCCATAATATTCCATAGCTTGACTTGTTAAATCTGGGAGTAGCATAGCTATGAAAAGATAAAACACAAGCATGGAAGAGAGATCAAGTTTGGCAGAAAAGAGATCCAAAAGCAAAGCCGGGAGTCAGAGGCATACCAGGAAAACAGACGACAGAGAGAAGCATTACAAAAGGTGTAAGTCAAACCAGGGAGGGGAAAAACAAAACAAAAAGGCATGGCAGGAAAGGAGCAGGAGGAGGGCAGGAAAACAGGGGAGAAGACAGAATGCAAGAAATACTTCAGTCCTTAATCCCACATGGTGTTATTTCTGCTTTAGTGCACCATATAAATCTTTTGACACAGAGTACCTCTCTCCACACACTACAGTACAAAGATTCTTTTTTAAGACTTCCCAAACAACAGTGTCATTCTTCAGCTTTTTACATGCTTTGCTTAGACTATGTTTTTGTTGCTAAGGCCTCCATGGGTGTGCATATTGTCCTGGTACTTACAAACAGTGAAAAGAACATAAAACACAAACAAAAGCCCAGCATTAAATGTCATGCAAGTGAACACTCGCAAGTAAAAGGCCTTGCTTATGACCTACTGATACTTCCATATACATTAACGAGATGGTGTAACAGCAGCATCCAGTATGCCAGAAAAGGCCTACGGAGCTGCACTGAGGGCACGCAGGTGAATATGAGGAAACAGAAAAGGCACACCTTTGGTTCCTTAGTGCCTAAAAATCACAGCCAATTTTCCTAACTTCCATGAACACACCCTTGTTGCATGGCCACAGCAAGAACTGCTTCCACGCCGCCCAACCTGACCATGTCCTTCTGTATGTTAGGACTCCCACCCAGATTGGCATACATTGGCCTGCTAAGCAGTCACAACAAAGACAGGAGGATTTGAACAGAGGATGAACTGATTGTTCCTGAACTGCTAAATACCAGTGTGTGAGTAATTCATTTAGGAAAGGTCTTTCTGAGACCCTACAGAGGCAGCACAAATCAAGATGCATCTCTCACACCAGAAGCCTGTCCTGTGTGCCAGGTGCCCTCCCAGCTGGCGGGCTCACTGCATCTGACACGTGGGCTCAGGATCCAGGAAGAGTACTGCCCCAAGCCACAAATACCAGGGAGGTGCAACAGCAACAGAATACAGACAGAGTCAAACAAATAAACCTTGCGTACAGGGAATGACAGTTAGCAAGTAAGGAGGACCAAATGTAACAATTTAGCTATTTGGGTGGATGACCAAGATACTCACCCTGAACATTAAGTTCTGTAAAACACAGCCAATGTACACTTCATCCACCATGGGTGTAAGACAAGCCTGGTTCTAAACCTAATCCAGTCATCCAGGTCAACAGTGACCAAACAGAGCAAAATTCCCATCTTGCCATCAATTACCAGTTCACATGTGCATAAATTAAGCCAACTTGTTCTGAATAAGGAAAAGTAAAATTCATCAGCAATAGCTCAGACCACAGAAAACAAACAGAACAGTATGCTTGCCAAGAAACTCAAACTGAGTACAGCTCCATTTTGAACACTGAAAACCTAAGGATAACTGCATCATTCCCTAAATAAAAGCCAGCCAACACACTATAACAGGGTCTCAGTATACACCTACAACGTGTCTGGAGACCCAGAGAATATGCCAGATAACCTGCTCTCTATACCCTCACCAGTAGACATTACAGCTGTTCTTAATCCTAGCTTTGTAAACCTTGTAGACATAACTGATCGTGCTTTTGAATCCGTAATATTCTGCAAAGCACTGCAGTTCGCTGGCTTATAAACGCGCCCTGCCGGCTCGCTGGGTACAAAGATTTCTGCTGACTTCATGTATCATTTCAGTTGCATTCATCAGGGCTTAATAAGTTTCCCTGTTAAGGATATAGACTGCAAATACTAAGTAGAAAAGGTTCTGCATGTGTCTGACAGACTGGTGATATTTTAAGAGGTTGTATTTGACTATACCCACATTATAAATAAATTGTGCTAATAAAAACCAGGGTCCTTCATTAAAAAGTGAAAAGCACACAAACAACCCAGAAGTGACTGAATATTGCATAGCATTGCTTAGAACACTGAATCACGGTCTGAAATAACAAAAAAAATTCCTTATTTATTTACTATTCACTATTTATAAGTGTATTCAGAGCTTTTCCTTGAGAAACAGAAACTAAGCATGCAGCAGCTGTTCTATCATACTAATTTATACATGAACATAGATATTCAAACATTAATAAAAGATGCTTTATTCTCAACTAATTAATTTCATAAATTTCAAACTTTTTGACAAGCTGCTGAAGTAAGTCCTTCTCCAACCCAGATGCCTGCTGCTCTTTAGAAGACGAAGGATTTTAACTCAGAGCACTCTGCTTTCTCCAACTCTCTGTCAGCAACCTCAAGTTGCACAGCAGTGGTACAGCTCCGTGCCAGCCCAGGCACCTCAGAACATATGCTGGGGTAGGGTAACATCAGGCTACTCCTGGGAAACAGGCCTTTTTCTACAGTACGTGCCTCCAGCCCGACTGCCTCCATTCACTCTGTCAGTTGTCTACAATACAGGAGGGTCATGGTTTTTCACAGGTATTCCATACCATGACATCATGTAATAAGCTGACACAGGTGGGAGGGCTGCTAAAGGGAAACCACAGCCCCCAAAACGCTCCCGTCCCTTCCCACGTGGTTTCCTGGTTCTGGGAGCTGCTCTCCACCTCTTTCGCCTCTGATCGCCCTTATGGACACACATAGGTCAGGAAACACTCCCATACTTTCCAATTTGTTAGATTTATTGCTCTCAATTCCTTTCATATTGTATTATCTTGTATTCCTTTGCCATTTTCAGTAAACTAACCATCTTTTACCTCAATCACACCTCCTCCATTCTCACTCCTCTACCAGCCATCC
>VXAV01004363.1:152665-190744 GCA_013399715.1 Alectura lathami
AGCGAGGAAGGTGGGGGGGGGGGGGGGGGGGGCTAGGCCCTGACAATCTTTCATTAACCCACGTCAAGGACAACAGTCAATCACAATTCATTGTACCCGCAAGAGAAAACCAAGGTGTCCTGTACTGACAATGTTCTAACAACTCCTAAAGAAAAGCTTACAACAAAATCATATAAATACACAGTGCACAAGTATGTCTTAAGTTCAAATAGGATGTTTTAATCCTTTTGAAATTTTACTGCTTTATAAAAGACATCATTGATAAAATAGGTTTGTTATCATTAACATTCTATAACTGCAACTTCAAGTAGAAGGGAGATCATCAGATAGACTTCTGTATTCTTTCCAGTTTTTCATGAAAAATTTTTTTTCTGCTATTTTCAGAGTTGTACACATACCACAAGAAACAAGGGATTTTTTAAAAGAAGAGAGTACTTCACATAATGAGCAGAACATAAGAAACCATAACGTTTCTGGCTAAATCCTCTTCCAGCATGGTCACGTCTCCAGCACACTGCCAGTTCTGAAGCACTGCCATATTTCACAATGAAGGCAATTTTCCCTCATAGGATATTTGCATTGCAATAATAAGTTTCTATCTTTATACTCAGCAGAAAGTGAGCAAATATCAATACAAATCCACATAATTACTTTAATGGAATTTTACACTGTTAAAGAAACACCTTCAGAACAAACCACTGAAAGAATTGCTTTGAGAACATTAACTGCACCTGCAGCAACATCGTAGCAGAAGAAATGTTCAGTGAAATCCATTGCTCATAGCGTTAAACAGTTTTTGCAGTTTCAGCAATCAGGCAAGTTCAAATGGTCAGTAGTAAATAGCTTTGGTAAACCATTTACATCTTGTTGCTACTAAAAAGATTCACAAGAGAACTAATCAGCTCTCAGGACCAGGTAGAGACATTTTAAGATCTTCACTGTCAATCACCACACTACAACACAAGCCTTACTCTACTGTTCTCTCTATTGGAGCTATACGATCTTGATGACAGACCAATGGACTTTTTCTAAAAGAAGAAAAAATAAATGAAGGGTTGTAACTCAGCTGAATTGCCCTGCAGTGGCTATCACTCATTCGATCTACAGTGCTCAAGGCAGAGCAGTACCACATCGAGATGCAAACAATGCTGTTTGATATCAACAGGAAGGCACACTTACAATACGCTTCCCTGTCATGAAGAGCTCCTTTTTGCAAGTGTATGTGTATGCTTTGAGTATAACTACTTCACGCATTAGAGCTGGTAATTCCACATGCACAGATGAAGTGTGTTCCTCAAAACAAAGAGACCATAGACTGCCAGGAGCTAGACAGACTCAGCTTAAGCAGTCCATAGGGCAGTGGTGAAACACCAGCATGTGTTAACATCAGTTATGTGCAAGAAAGCTGGTGGCTGAGACAGCTCAAGGATTCACTGCAGCCTACTTCACTAAAAGCTGGCAGCAGCAGTCTAGAGGAGGCACTCCCAGTCTGTAAGAGAAACAAGTGACAGTCCAGGAAGGCATGTTCGCTACCCATTCATGCACGCAATCTCGGGCCAAATTGTGGATGTGCTAAAAGGCTTTTCCCCAGAGGACAAGTGTTTATTAATTAATATCTGCTGCAGCAATTGGTTCGCATATGCTCTGCCATGTTTCTGAGACTGCAGCCCTACTGATACTACTGAGAGTTATCATGTGGGAACTACCCAGGAAGTTCTTTGGGATGCACTTATTAATCCAAAACCTAGTAATTTATCCTTTTGTTTTCAGCAAATTCGAAGTGTGTCCATCCATGGAGAAGTCATGTAAAATGCATTTAAAATACACAACTCAAAATTGCTTAAAACAGAGCAGAAAAGCCTAAGTGTACTCTGCAAACGCAAGTGTGGCATATAGCAGAAAAACAGAAGGAAAGAAAATGCTGATGTGAGGCCACCAGCTCGCCTGCTAGCCCACTACCAGGTGCTCCTCCACACATCGGACTTCAACACACCCCACAACAACCCAGTCCTGGCAGCTGGTGCCACTACCACCAAGCTCATCCTTACGCTCACCTTACCCTCCCCCCTTCCTACTCCCTTTCTTGGCAGGCAGGAGAGGTATTTTGGGACTCTGACAACACCTGGCACAAGCCTACACAGTGACAATGTGCTATCAATCTCACCAAGAGACTTCACCCCTGGGCACATGGCTCCTCTCAGTTACGCGTACAGGAGCCATCCTTCACCCACCCAGACTGGAGAAGCAGAGGACCCACTCCACATCCATCCCCTTGTGACCAGGCATTAGCACAGGTTGTGTCTTCACATCCACGAGGTCGCTCGCATTCCTCACCAAGTGCTTCCTCCTCAGCCTGATGCTCCATCGCCCCGGCCGTGCCTACGCCATGAGCAGACCGAGGAGGACGAGCACCCATCACAGCAGGCTCGCTGGCTGATTCAGAGGCCTTTGATGTTTTTTTAGCCCAGGTCTCCAATTTCAGCACTCCCTCATGCACACAATACCCACTTATTCCGTGGAGAAACTCGGACACCGCCAGCTGTAATTACCACACCCGGCGGTACGCTCAGACTGCAGCGACAGCAGCACAGCAGCACCCGTAACGCAGACGGAGCTAGCTGCCCCGGCTCCCCGTCAAACGTCCTGCAGCCAGCGTTCACAGAAGGAAGGCACTGCCCCAGCTAAATTTACACACTGCGTTCCAAGGCTTATTGCTGTGCCGCCAGTATAATAACATGCTGCCTACCGCAAGTTGCAGGGGCCCAGGGAATAGACCTCTGACCACTGCTCAGACAAACTGCTCAGGGCAGCTACAGCACCATACTCAAAATCTCATAACAAACAAAAAACACCAGAAAAAAAAAGTAGCGTAGAACTCCAAACCAACAAGGCACTTCTGCTGCAGGAAGCGGTTAAGGCCTGCCACAAAACATTTATCCACAGGTGTGGTTGTCATTGCTATGGAGGATGCTGCTACCAGGTCATGCTGGTAGGAAACAGAAGGGGCTGTAGAGAGGCTTAAGATCATATTCCTAAATCAGAGTCCTTGCTAATAATTGTTTCGTTATAAGTATATGACAACTATGGAAAAAAAAAATTAAAGTTGGCTTCAGGAAATAACATTTCCTGTGAAGTAGGCTGCAAATTAGAGTCAGCAGAATCTATGCTACCTGTCTGGCAAACACACTTTCATTTTATACGGGGCGCATGACAAGCAAGACTTCTGAAGCCATCAGTATAAAACATCAGTGTGCAATGCACTGGTTAGAAATGCAGCAAATAAAAAAAGGGGGGATGATTCCTCCTGGCTGAGAGGGGAGCTTCAAAAAGATTTGCAACATGCCATATGGAACTAGGTTCACCACTTCATCTTTGCAAAAGCTGGCAAACCTTTCTCAAAGCTCTGAACTGCTCTTCACATCACAGTATCTGCCCCATCCAATGATTAAATCCTTTGACATTTCACTTAGGAGCAAGTATTTCCATTCCAGATGCTAGTAAAAAGCATAACACAACAGAAATGATAAATGTTCAGTTTCCAGCCACTCTGCTGAGCATAAGCCCACACAGAGCACCGAAGGTGGTAACCACAGAACCCACAATATCAAGTCAGCATAACCTCAGCAACCCCCTTGCATACAGACTGAGCTGTTCCTAGAGGCACCTATTTGCTCTGCAAGGATTCAGGCTCGATGGGATCCTTTCCAATCACAACACTATGTTTTGTTTCCCTATCTTGCATGCAAACAGGGAAGACTTCACAACACATTTGCTGTCCACCTGGAAGTCATTAATTTCCAAGCAAATCAAATACAGACAGCTCTTGGACTTTCCCATCTCTAAACTGTTTTCTTTGAAGAAATATGAACAGAAACATGGTGTAAAATCCAGTTGGAGATATTCAAAAATTGGAGTATTTTTCATTCCCACTACCAATGGCTGAGGAGTCAAGGTTCTCACCAAAAACCACTGGTTAGGACACATAATTCTGAGTACATAAAACGTGTGCCAGCTCAAACCACTGAAGATGGTTCCCTCCATCTTCTGTCATACGAGGTTACCATCATGCAGTGGATTAATTCCATTACCTGGGTTTTATATAAATCAGACTAGCTTAAAAGATGTTAAACACGGATCTGTACTGCCAGCCTCATCCTAGGCACACAGACACCAAAAAGCGAGTGTGGGGCCATGAGATCTGTGCTGAAGAAGGCTCTGCACCCAGAGACCATCCAGTTGGTGGTGAAAGATGACACACAGCACAGCTCCTCACCCAGTCCTTTGCAAGATGTCACACTCATTCTTTGAGGTCTGCAATGCAGCTCCAGGGAACGGCTAAATATAGTCCAAAAAGCAACTGACAACAGAAGCAATGCACACTCACGTCATTAAGAGCCAATCCAGCCCCTTACAGACAGCTCCTGCTCTAAAGGTATTTCAGAGGAACTAACCCAAGCAGTCCATAAGAAGCTAATGCATCTCAACTGCCAAAACATGAAAGCACCCAACAGAGGGAGGAAGGGGGGAACTACCAATTAGGGACTGGTGAAAACGGAGAAAGCCACAGCTACATTTTCATTTCTCTATAAATCCATGGTTTGTGCAGGCTGTGGAACCAAGCCATTTGATTTAGATTTACCTCCCCTATCAGCCTCTGCTCTTGAAAAGGAAAATATTATCAGGGTTTTCAAGACAGAGTTAAAAAGAACTTCCCACAGAGATCTCCCCAGACAAAAAGTAACAAGTGACTTATTGCAAGAAAGGAATACACCCAAAACTCTCAAAAAGTTTCTGACTCCAGCTTTTGCTTTCACAGTACAGGCTGTCAGATGAGTTCTTGATTTCTTTTGTAGTCGTGGATCACCTAGAGGCTGTCTGTAAGGAAAGAAACAACTACAGATTCACAGAGTAACTCCTGAGGCAAATACTCTGTCCTGAAGGAAAAACAACACACTTCTGGAATGAAATTAAGCCACTGGTAAAACACAGCAAGTACTCTGGAATGAAACCACTTGTAATAATACTAAAATCCATGCAAAGACATCTGTAATGTATGAAATTTTCACTGATATAGACTATAACGATCAGCACAGATATCCTAACATGTCTGTCCAAATTCACAGGATTTTTTCTTGGTATAAAACATTCACCAAATGCAACAGCAGGACAAAGTATGGCTTGCAACAGGAATTCAGAGAATATACAGGAAAACCTCCCACAGAGTTTGACATATTGTGTTATATATACCAAAACACTGACTTTTAAAGACAACAGATGTTATGAACATCAAAATCATAAGAAAAAAAAAAAAGATAAAGAAGCAAAGTTGTGGGCCATGCTTAAATGCTTTGTTTCCTGCCTGAAGTTTGCCTCCTGATGCGACAATCCACAAGGACAAATGACTGTTTGTTTTTTTGTTTTTTTTTTTTTGTATGGTATATACCTTAAAGTATCATAAACTCAGTTAGCTTTTGCAGTAATCTGAATCACTCCTCTGAATTCCCTTGCGCTTTCCCCACAGCATACCTGAGTCTTGCACAGACAGGATGCTGTACTGCAGCAGATAAAGAGAAAACCTGCAGAACTGAGGTCAGAGGTTTTCACCGCTGCTGACTGCTGCTCTTTCTCATTGGGAAAGGCAGCGTGTAAATCACTTGGTGGGTGTAAAAGAATGAAAGCTAAACTGTTTGCAAGTGTCATTAAATTACCTGTACTGAAGAAGAATCATAAAAGTCACTCAAGAAACAAAGAGGCTGACTATCAGGTGTGGTTATGCCAAAACACAGTGAGAGACATTAAAACACTGCCCTAAGTCCCAGCAAGGAAGGCTCTCTAGTACGGGAGCCAGTCACCAGGTGTGAAGTGCCTGAAGCCCTGCAGCTGACTGGGGGATATAAGAGGAATCTGTGAGCATTCTGGTGTAAGCAGCTCTGCCAGCTGATGGCTCAGCCCTCAAATCTGGTTGAGGAAATACAAACCGCTGCTCAGAGAACGGCAGAATGCAGACACGTACCTGTACTCTAAAGCAGTACCTGGTAAAACTGTTATATTGGCATCGTCCAACTACATACTCATACACTGACATCTGATGAATTAATGGTGTCTGCTACTGTATCAAAGGGCCTGGAAAGTTTTCTACATCTAAAAAACCAAGACCGTACTTTCAGAAGCTGTATGAGTCACTTAAAACTCTCTGATCTTCTCTACACAAAGGAAGCAGACGATTGTGCTGTCTTTCCAGTGAATGTCAAACTGTTTTTCTGCATTGGTGGTGTTTATTCATTAAAAAAAAAAAAAAAAAAAAAAAAAAAAGGAAAAGAATCTTTTTTGCTAGGGTGCAGCTAACAGTAGAACGAACCACTTCATTCATCTAAATAAAGCCAGCTCTAAAGCCTGCAATAACCATTTCAGCGTCCGCTTCATTAATTATGTCACTGTTTACCCAATTCATTACGACCTCATTCATTGCATGCCAAGATCAGAGGCGCTGAAGGCACCTGCTTGGACAACCCAACCCTGCTCACCCGGGGCTCATCCCCTGCATGCTCACCCAGCAGCTTTACCGGGTTTCTGTCCCCTGTGAGGCTGTTCTGTCTGTTCAGTACAACCCAGCATTAGCAATTTTCCTCTGTCTGTTCTAGCATCAGTTCCTCCACAGCCTGTGTGTGTGTGCTTTTGGGATGGTTAACTCTGACATCCCTACTTTACCACAACAACTTGCCACGAAGGGCAGCACTCCCCACTTTCCCTTTCCTCACCTGTTGCTTCTGAACTCAGTATGTTGCAAACAGCTGCAACAACCACCATTCCTCTGAAAACCAGGATTTCTAAAAATATACCACAGAGCTCAGCTGGGAAACACATCTACAAGAGGGCACAAGGAACTGCAGTTGCACGTTCTGCAAACCCTCCACTACATCCTCCATCCATTCCCTTCCAAAGGGCATTTTAATTGTGATTTCCTTAAGAAAAAGACAAAGTTCATTTCACCATCCTGTGCTTCATTTCAGTTTGGCATTTACATAGGCTCAGAGGATAACTACATATTTTCTGGTAATTTTAACATACAGGAAAATGCCCAAATTTGAAGGGCACTTAATCCTTTCTTGGAGATGGTAATTCAAGTTTGCAAACGCGCTGGTCTGAGAGGTTGTATTTGCAGCTCACTGATCCCTTCCACCGCTGCAGAGTACCCCAATTTCAGGTAGAGTGCAGCTTGGAGAAAAATGAAAAGAGCGAAGTGACTGTGAACCTTTCAGTGGACAAATCCACAACAATTTTCACTTCAAATGGGAAAACACAACTGAAACAAACCAGAACAGCGTCCCGGCCACACCTGAGTTCCTGCTAAGGGAGTGGTGTTTTCCTGAATTATTTCCAAGCAGCAGTCAGTGTGGTGGGTATGAGGAGTTGAAGTCTGCAGTACTGACTGTTTATTTAAACAAACTCCTCTTTTTATTTGTCCTTCCTTGCATAGCAGTTTTTAAGCTACGGAATCACTTGTGCTCTAAGAAGAGGAGAGTATGTACCACTGGGATTGCAATTACAGTGGTTACCAGTCCCACTTCTTTAATTTCAAAATGTTTCTGAAGCTAATAATGAATCAAAGCATGAAAAAGCAGTAAAACTAAATCTTCCATTTAGCAGTAGCAGGGAACTGGCAAACAGTTTATTCTTGACTTTTTACTGACGACCTGATATGATGCAGACCATCACTACCAGCAGGCACCATGGATGTTAAGCTGAAGATTGATATACTGATATAGCCACAAAAACGCAACTGTACAATGTATACCACCTCTATACGTGACAATATGCTCCTCTCCTAAATTACGTCATTGGGGTGTGGAAGAGCAAAAAGACTAGATTCTGGCCAGATGTTGATAGGACAACTGGGGAGAATTTACACTGTACACCAAATGCCAATTAAAACACGAAACAAAAGCTAACCATCTTGGTGTGTCATTTTTGCTTCCAGCTGCTGTTTAGGCACACTGTTCAGAGGAGCTGCTGTTAAAAAAATCCTCTTATGCACACACAAAAATATGCAGGCATTAGAACTTGCAGTGGATAGCTCGGTGTACATTTAGGCCAGCAGACCCTACTCGATCAGCACCCCAGATTTAGCAGAGAGGGAAATTCATCTACAGAATAACTCTGTTAAATGAACGTGGCTTCATTTAAGTCAAGAGCCAAGTCTGGCTCATATAGCCAGTACACAATTAAGTTACAAGAGAGCAGAATATTGGAAGGAAGAGTTTTCTAGATTTGACATCATAAATTGGGATAAATAAACCACAGTGACAAGGGGCATCTCTGAACTGCAGCTCCACCACAGAAGCCACAGATTCTCAACTATTTCACAGAACTGAGGAAAAGTGTGATTGCTTCCCATTCTGCAGACAGGCTGCTGCACACTGACCACTGTCAGAGCAGCCCTCACTGTCAGAGCAGCTCTTCCCTTCTGGACAACTCCTGTACCCCAGACACTATTTCTCCCTTTCCAAAAAACTATATTTTCAGGCAGTCAAGTGATTTACTTTCAGTGTACTTCTTAACACCTCATTCAAAAGGTCCTTCAGCAACCTCAAACAACCCAACGACGACCAATACCAAAGCAGACACCCTACAATGAGAAGCCCAACCTGAGCAGAAAGCACACTGATGCAAGACACCTACCAAAAAGAAGCCTCATTTAGCTTTTACCCACACTAGGCTGCACCAGGCACAGCTCTGCTAAATCCGTATAATCACAGCAGTACAGCTGCAGGAACACCGCTTCTGCTACAATGAAGCCATCAGAATGGAACAAAAAATCAGGGGAGAGAAAAGAAATCTAACTAGATGCTTTTATAATTTTTCCTGTAGTATTGTACTTCTCTCTAACCCCGAAATGGCTCAGGAACTCACACAAACACATTGAAAAACATATTTGAAAATGACAGAAGCATATAACAGTTTGTCCTGGAGGCACAAAACAGAACTGGGTCAGAAAATTGGGTAACATTTGACTTGCTCGGGCCAACACAATCAGGCAAAAAAATGAAGTTTTGATTGGATTATGGCCACGCTGGCTTGAAGCAGTTATCTCCTGCCCTGACTTCAGTACTCAGTGCCTTGAGCAACGACACTATCACGTTCCACATTTTGAAGGGGATGGGCCCGGTTTCATCCTTTCGCGTCTGCACATGCACAGCGTCCTTTACTCACCCACCAGCAAAGAGGAGAAACCTTTCATAACCTTTTCCTGAGCTTAGCTAAGAATCACCTGGTAATTGTCAACAGGAGCAAGAGCAGAGAAATGCCACCCCGGAGCAAGAGCATGCCCAGCCTGACTCCAGCCTCCTCTCCTGTGTCACCCGAGCTTGTCTGCACAGGCACTGCCGGGTTGCACCACACAGCAGGCATGAATGGGCCCTGGCTTCCCACTTGTTGCCATCACCTTTCACTACATCATTTCTATCAGTCCACAAGTACCTCAGCTTTAGGTGTCTTCCCAGCATGGATAACCCCGTGCTGTTCTACCTGTTCTCAATTTCGCACTGCTCCTCTGCTGCTAGAAAGATGCTACGGGGTAGAAATTCACAGGTCTGTTTCTATGCAGCATTTTTCTGTAACGGGCTTTCTAGCCTCTTTTTTTTTTTTTTTTGTAAGAAAAAATATATTTTTTTTTCCTTGTATAGGAGGAAAGAGGACTTACTGCCCAAAAACTTTTAAAATAAGACAGCTGAAGAAAGGAAAAAAAAAAAAATAGAAAGCAGTGGGAGGGTAGTAAAAGTGGATAAACATGGAGGTGAAAGCACAAGGGTGGGACCCCGCTGGGAGCCAGCGTAAGAGCTATTAACACCATGCAGTGAAAACCATGTTTAGACAAACCCTGAGGATACACATCTGGATGGCATTGACAGAAGTGACCTTGCTACAAAGCAGGGACAGCAACAGCTCTCCAGCACTGCAGGAGACATCCCCAACAAACACAGGCCCTGTTTTAATTCATATTGTATAACTTGCAATAATTCAACATCTTTCCAATATTTTACAGTTCACCATCACCACCTTCTCTACTTCCCGAGAATTTCAAGAAGCATTCTTTTTAAAGGCTGAATATTTCACAGAAGAGGAAACTAAGGCACATACTAGTGACAGATTCTCCTCCACTTACGCTGAGCTTATGCAACACATCAGATCTCAGTAACAGGGAAGCAAGTCTCAACTGCATTAGTGCCTGGCAGAAGCAGCCTCTGGCCTCTCCTATCATCCAAATCAAGACTCCAGTTCTTCAACTTCTCAGTCTCTGAAGTGTTAGGTTGGTTAATTCCTTTGGTACAGGAGGTTTTGCGGAAAATCCCACAAATGGAAGGTTGCCTCTGGAACTCATTTACTAGGAATTTCAGCAATGCTGTACACAGATGTTGCATATCACTTTAGGACTAAAATATGAAGAATTAACTACGCAGGGCTTTAAACTGCAGAACTCCTGTGAACATTGACCACAGTTCCCTCTCATGGTAATGAGAATAACAGCATTACGCAGTGAAACAACCAGAACGTGGAACTCCATGGTCCTCTCAAGTTCACTGGCATGACATGAATTCCTAGGGCCTCTAAGCCTTTTGCTATCTTGTCCTCTTCCCCTCAAACTTTTTTCCCTTCCAATTAGCTACAATTCAGTTATGCTACTTCCCCTAAGCATTCCCCATACAAAGCACCTGCTGTCCTCAGCATCTGGTTGATATTCTTACACTCTCAATAAGACTTTCTGTAGAACAGTAGTTTTAATCTCCTCCTATTTTTTCAAACACCATTCTCTCTTGGCTTCTTTAGTGCCCATCCTACCTTAGCATCTGATGCACAGCAGCCATCTCCTTCAGTACGTGCTGGAAGCACTCAGCTTCCCATTCAGTAACTCTAAAAAGCCAGCTCCTCGACCAATACATCAGCATGAGCCATTCCTTCTTCCCCGTTCACAACAACCTTTTGCAAACATCAAACACAATTCAAACGGAGCTCTGCCTCACAGTTTTTGTTGACACTTCTCTTCACTAAGCATTAGGCCAAAATAAACCACGCCACTTATTACTCCTACAACCTGCTGTCCATCACAACTATTCTTAACATACCTGGGTCTTCCTTCCACTGTACTGTAGGAACTGCTCAATTTAAGAGTTACATGGAACAAGATGCTGAAGCAGGACACCTGACTCAACCAATGGCAAAATGGAAAGCCTGGGGAAAAGAGATGTAAAGTGACTGACCCATTGTCATCCACCTATAAAGGCAAATACATAAGCCAGAAGCTTTATGATCTGTCAGTTCAAGTTCGGGTTATTTGTACTCAGTTCCACTTCTAAGAAGCCTAACCTCAACTTCAGTAGAAGTTGCTCTATTAATAACAGCTTCTTTCCTCCTGGGAAGCATCAACACAATCATCTCTAAGGTTCTTTAATACAAGCTAACAACAAACCAAGGCAAACAGTAAACAACAAAGGAAACAACAGCATAATTTAGAGAAGTTCTTAACTTTCAGTTGGCAAGCAAATGAAAACTCTGCATCTACGAAGGTAGATCAAGTATTTTGGAAACACTCCCTGTCCCAATTTTCTCATTCCTACATACTGAGAGAAGCCTTTTCCAGTGGATCTAAATCCTGCGGTGCAATCTCAACACTAACATGAACTTTTTTTTTTTTTTTAAAGTACTTTCTCCTCTTGCTGATCATCTATGCGCTTTTAATAAATCTTTTCCTTCAAAGCCACAAAATGTTCTCCTCCAGACTCCAAGCTCCACACATCCACAGGTCAAATCTCAAACCGTATTTATTCAGACTGACATGAAGGAAGGTGTGGCTGTTGAAACAAACACCAAGCCTGGAGAATTCTTCCAGTCACATGAACACGAATGCTGCTTAGAGAAACAGCTGGAAAACACAGCACCACTCTGGATTTTTCTCCCCTTACAGTCAAATCTGACTGTATGCTGTACACAGTGCTCATGCGCTTCTCCTAGGAAGACTCTTCTAGCTAATTTTGTAGCTCACCAGCTCACTGTTGCCTTTCCTTTAGAGTAATCCTTCAGGGGCAAGCTATTTTTCCTCCTTGCATCCTCACTGCTGATTTCTGTATGAATTAACCAATAGCTGGGGCTCACTACCATCAATCACTCCGTTACTACCGCACTGGTCCCACCATCTGCTGTGCCGGTGCGGCTGGCTCATGCCCGGGACCTGCTGGCAGGCTGCAGGGCAGGCAGCCAAGGAGATGCTGGCCTAACAACACCATCAGACTTCTATTAAAGATACCACATCCTCCTCCCACAGAAACAGGGCAACTGTTCGCCAGTTGGGCCATTCAAATCATGCTATTACCTTAGCATGAACATCCGAATGATGCACACAAAAACTCCTTGAATTGCTGCTAATTTGATGCAGGTAAAATACTCATTAGGTAGCTCTGTTTTTATTGGCTTGGTCTTTTAGAAGCTTAACATTTTTATTTCTAATTTGTTGTGCAGCATTTTCAAAAGCACTGAGTTCTGCTGATGCCCAGTAGTTCTACCACCAGGGTTTGCAGATGAGCGTCTGGAAGGAATACAATTCTTTACAACACAAAAGCGTTAATTTGTTTGCAATAAGCAACCAAAGAAACTTTACAGGAACAAGAGATTTTGTCTCTTATGCACATGATCCAGGACATAAAAAGGACAAGCATGGTCTAAGGAAGTGATAAAAGATGGAGCAGAGTGTTTTGGAACCAGCTTCCACAGCAGCAGCCTGCAGTGACTTACATGCACAAGCAAACGTGGCTGGCACCCGGGAGTATTAGCATAAGGCTGGCTTGTGCTTCAGCCAGCTTGTGTATGAACACATCCAACAGCAAAGCACTTACTAAAACATAATAATCTTTTGTTGCTCTCAGCCCTGCAGGGGCCAGATTCCTCAATATGGTTATGCAAAAATAGTAGAGAGGACAATGACTTTAACATGGTTGCATCAAGATGATACAGTACGAAAAGCATACAGCCTGGCCGCTTTGTCCTAGAGTAGCACAGAGCACTGCCCATCAGGACAGGACAGTCTTTCAGTTATAGAGTAAGATTTCAGTTTATAAACAGGAAAAAAAAATAATAATCACACATGTACATATATGCTCATGAAGGAGGATAGCTGAGAGCAATTCTGTTGTCTACTTCAGAGACCTTTAAAGGGCATTTTGTGATTTCAATCCAAATCATGTTATCATGGGGAGGGAAGAGGAAGGGAAGGGGAAAAACAGTTTAATTTCCCCTGCTCATCTGAGCGTGCATCAGGTGAGCCCTTCAATAACCTCATAAAAATGTGCAAGATGGATGGAAAATAATTGAGGACTCATTTAGAATTTATTGACTTGGCCTGGGCATACATTTGATAACATATCTTGCAGTTGGTATGGCAAGTGGGGAAAAATAAAATTAAAGCTGATCAGTGAAAATTGGCAGGTCTGCTTTTAAACAGAGCTTAGAAACAAACAACATCTCTGATCTCTCTGTGAAAAACACACTCTGAAACTCCTCCAAGTTAGCCACATTTACTGTAAAAGAATTTCTTAAACAAAAATTGGGCTCCAAACCCAATGGTAGGCACAATCACCGATGGCAGGCACAAGACGGAGCACTTCAAGGCTCGGTGCTTGCCCTCTTCTCCTGCAGTTCAAGGAGGCCAGGAAGAGTCTCATTTACAGGAGCACTCAAAACCACCAAGTGAAAGAGGTCTAGTACCTACGCTCCTCCTGTGTCTGTCTGCCGTATTTATCACCTCCCTCTTGCACAAAACCACTATGTTTTGTTCAGGGATGAGAGAGTAGATGCTAATTTACTTGGGGAGCGGGCACGTGTAAGGCAAAAGGAGTCTGTTCAAATCCTGCATGCATGATCTCTGGCTTTCTATTATGCAACCATTCATGCTTTCCCCAATCCCACACCATCACGCAGCCCTGATGCCAGCAGCTTTTCCACCATGACAACTTCTGCAATGAGGGTTTTGCATGGTCAGAGACCGAGTGATTTGCTGCAGATGAAAGGTTACCTGCCCTTCTATAGGAAGGGACTCAATACTCACTTGAATTATTTGAAACCCTGGTATTTCTATGGAAAAGCTTCAAACCCAAAAACTTACCATCTGTCAAGGCTCAAGTGCCTAACGCTTATGACAAAGGTCAACTTCTCCGCTGAACCCAGGGCATTTCTGATCTCACACAGCACACAAACCACACACACCAGGAGATCTCAGCCTGGAGAGGAGGGAAGCTCACATAAAATCCAGATATGCTGCAGAGCCTCTCTAGCTCATGTCTGGAGTAAGTGCTCTGAATTCGAGCGTGCCTTTATTTTATTCTATTTTCATTTAGTTGTGAATACACTTGCAAGAAGGGGGTGAGGAAGCAGCCCTGTGCTGCCATGGGAAGCTTTTTGCCTTACAGCTAGAGAGAAAGCAATCAAACCACTTACAGAAAATATACACAGCAGAGTACAAAAATAGCCAAAAGCTCTTGAAAATATCAAGCATGATGCTTCCTTGCGCTCTCCCTCTTGATTAAGTAAAAGGTTTGGGATGCTTCAAAGGGTACAAAATGTTATTGCAAAAGCCACCACCTCAGCACTCACAGCAGGACCAGCAAAGCCTGCTCTGGGCTCAGTGCTGAAAGGCATCAACCCCAGTGACCCATCCCCAGGGGCTTAACTTCGCAGCCTCCCATTCAATGCTGTTTAACACACTACAGCACACATTTTAGCTGCTAATTCAACTCTCCAGCCAAAACAGGCAAGAGAAACAAATGGATCATTTATCCCTAGACCTCAATTTTAGACGTACGATCATTTATTTATACACATCAGCATTCACACATTCATCCCCAGCAGCATCTGAAGCGCAAAGCTCAGTAACCTAATATGGCCAGCATGAGCCTAGACACAGAGACTGAAGTAGGGCCCATTAAAAAAAAAAAAAAAAAGGAATAAAGTGCAAGAAAGTGCAAGAAACATGATGTTTCAAGGCACGTAGCGTGGCTCTATGTGATCGTTATCTAGTTTTCCAACAAAGCCACAACAGAGACGCCAACTGACAGAACACCAGGCGGGTCCCCACCATGTCCCATGGAATGCTGCACCCAGCAGAAAGATAACTGTGATCACAGGGTGGCTATGACAGCTGGACTGTTTTACAATTACAGTAACAATGAAAAGAGCAATTTATACAGCAACACACTGATGTAATGCCAAGCCCCTGTCCAAACGGATTAAATAAAAAGGCTGACACAGGCTACAGACAAAGATGTCTTCAGCAAAAGGTTTATGAACTATGATGAGTATTATGAAATACTCATACTTCTGTGCAATATCCCTTAAAGACAGTATTTTGCATTTAAATTTGTTTTGGATAACAGAGGTCCAATGCACAAATAAGAAGTAAAGAGCACATAAGGAATTCTCTTATTTAAAGAAATGGAAAAGCATATATGGAAAGGATACTTCTCATTGCTCCAGATAGCATATTTCAACAGCCCAAAAGATATCTTTATTTTGTGGGTTGAGTAGTCAAGGAACCCCCACTAGTGACACTAGCAGTTGTTGAAGTTCCTGCTGCAGCAGCAGCCTTGATGCAAGAACGCCTCACGGGCCCTTAGCGGGGAATACCAAGCAGTGACTATGGGAGAAAACAGCTCGACAGGAGCACTGCATGGATGGAGAGAAGGGTTCACACTATCCCATGCTGGTACAGCCCCTGGTGTTCTCTGAAACAGATCTGCTCAACAGAAACAACTCGCACGGGTAAACCACGGGTGGGAAGGCACCCTTCTGGAGTAGGCAAAATCCAAATGAGGGAGGAAAAAATGAGCTTTGGAAGAGAAACTCTAGTTCAAAGGCAGGGCAGATGAACATTTTTACAAACCACAGAGCTTTTAGCTCTGGTTGATTTATTAAATGGGTCGTCCTCTTTTTCCTATCACTTCAGGCAACAGTTGAATTACTCAATGAGCTCCAGTTGACTACGTTGTTTCTAAAACACTTGGGCCACCTCTGGGAGAGGAAGACAGAAGGCGAGGGGGAATAAAAACATGTTTAAAAGTTAAAGAATTTAACAGAAGTGGGTCCTATCCGTTTACAAGAAGTCTCAGAAGCGGAGAGCAGTATTTCTGTAAGCTGTCTGCTGAAGGAAGTTGTATCACATAGGCATAGCAATGAGCTGGAGATCTGCAGCTCAGCTATGACCTCAGCAAAATGAAGACAGCTTTGCCTCCCTACTACCAGTACACAGAGGTGGTAAGCCTGCTGCTGCTCCAGCTAAATCGGATACATTGCTTCAACCCTGGAGACACCAACACGTTTTTGAATCCATGCTTTTCCCCTGGAAGCCACCATCCCTAACAGACCTGTCAGAAATATTTCTCCCACAGTCCTGTGGAGTGGTAAGCTGTTTTCTGACAGTCTGTTGGAGCTCATGAAAAATGCAGCACTTCTTCATCAGCCAAAACCAGTTCTCACTTGGTTACTGAGAACAAGAATGGAGCTAATGAAACAACAGTCCCCTGAATACATGATTTCTGATGGGTCACCAAATCCAGGGCTCAGCTTCACTGTTGCTCGAATTGTGAAACTCGTAGTGGCATTTGAATTCATGAAAACAGTGTGTGATACTCATGTGGTTGTCGGTTGGCTTCCAGATTTCAGCAACAGAAGCGCTTGGTCGAAGTAGCAGAATAGGTCTTGCAAAGCTTTCCCTGACCCAGCAAAGAAGATGCATTTGCTCCAGAAAAAAAGCATCTTGCTGGAAGAAAGCCTGTTGACAGCAGGGAATCCTGCTGTCCGTCGTGCCTACTCAGGAATCAGAGCTGGTTGCAGGAAAACACAAGAATCAATCAACATGTCAAGAGAATGGGAAACAAACCAAATTAAACGGCACATACAAAAATTAACGTCATCGAAAACGTGGAGAGCCTGGCAACTACTCACTGAGACAAAAACAAATACAGTTCTTTGTTATGCTAAAAAACCAAAACCAAACCAAAAACCAACAACAACAACAAAAAAACAAACACACAAACCACAAACTATTGATAATTTACGTCCTTACCATGGAGTGCACTGCTGCTCCCCAAGGACAGTTCTCTTGCAAACCATGCATTTATATTTCAAAATAAAGCTTGAGTTATTGCCTCTTTCATGTTTATAAGATCACAAGAAGCTTACATGCATGTATCTATAAAGATGTGAGCAGAACATTGCAACCTGAGCAAGTTACAAGATTCCACATAGCAACTCATTATCAAATGTAAGGATTAAAACCAGCATGCACTGCACTCAAGCCCCTTGGACTTTTTTTTAAGGATTTAGTGTCTTAGCATCTATGAAGGACTATCATACATAAAGATTTCCAGAGTTCTCCCAATTCTCAATATCACTGCCCCCAAAATCATTATTTGCATCTACTCACAGCCATCAGCTCTTCTGTTCCAAACATCAGACTTAGCAGGACTCTCTGTAATAAGGTGCAAACCCCCAGAGACTGGTTACCGATCCCTTCTCTTTGCCCACAGGTTAACTGGGGATGTAACAGTTAATATGCACTGGCATTACCTCCCATGATGTATTCCCACTTCTTTCCACTTCTACCCTGCATCAAAACACTCCATCCCAACTGCTGCACTGTGCTGGGATCCTGATTTGCTTCTCCCTCCTATATCCTACAAGTTTTTGATCACAAAACAGGCAAGATCCTTTCTTTAGAAGCCTTTCCATCTTTCTTTTTGTGTCTTGATCATCTTATTAAGAGCTTCTCCTAGCTTTTCCTTCTTTCCTACTCCCAGCTGTTTATCTATTTACAGATTGACTCTGTCCATTCCAGCATATCTAGGCTCTCTCATTGTTGAGGAAATAGCACTGATGGAGACATTTAAGAAATGCATTTTAGCTTGTGCACATTCACTGGGATGACTGTTAATGCAACACAAGACTTACTCACTACAATGACTTCAAAAGGATGCTTTAACAGCCTCTACATAAAAGTTCAAGTTTCTGAATCACCTATGGAAAACAAAATCTAATTTATTATTATTTTTTTTAAACTAAGAACATAGCCTTTTTGTTGTATTCCAGTAAAGCTGCTTCACTGTAACCGCGCATATTGCACAACGCCAATTTTCAGGCTCTAAGTATCATTGGGAAATTCTCACTTGGGAAACTTCCATTCAGTCCTAGCCAAGAGCATTACCATACGTACTCAGTGTGTACTAAGCTGTCATGCCATTACCCAGAGAGCAGCACCCTAACCAATCCATTCCAAACAGTAAAATGTTATTATACATTGCAAAAACACAACACCAAGGACACATCTTTTAAGTAATCTAGAATACCATCACCGGGAAAAACTACTCACCAAACCCACTTTTTTTTTCCCAAGTCAATTAAGTACCCAAAAATGACAGAAATTATGCAACAGACAGAGAAGGGCTCATATAAAATAAATAATGCCTTCTGTCTGAAAGAAGCCAAGAGTATTTGATAAGCACTTCCCCCTCACCCTCCCTTTTATTATAATTATTATTATTATTATTATTTTAATCTCTACCTAAGCTAAGAAACATCACTCCCTTGCACAGCTTTACAGTGCCCCACAAAAAGATGTCCTCCAGTAACCAACCTGTGCAACATCGGTCAATCCTCCTCTTTCATACAGGGTGCCATCAGGTTTTTGGTGACAAAGAGCACAGGGGCAAGAATCTGTCCAAGACGCGTAACTGCTCTGCCAGTTCCCTCTCTACTGACTAATTCCCTCAACAAGTCGCATACCATTACATTTTCCCCTTACAGTCAGCAAAGAAAGAGGGCTGAGATTCATGTAAGCCCCTGACAGGACGAGCAACTGTGCTCAAGGAAGAAGTTGCTCTGGGAAAAGAAGCTGCATGCAAAAGCTCCTTAACAACCAAGAAGGAGCTGCAAGGATCTGCTTGCCAGGTTCCCTTGCGTCCCTAACATTTCTGCAATGCTCCTGCTTCTGCCTGCTCTTTCCAACTGTACCTTTGTGGTAACCAGGACTCCAAGCTGCCGGGGGACCTAACATAGCAATACCTGTCATGCAGTCAAAGCTACATGTTTTAGTACTGTCATATACATACATTGTAAAACGAACTACAAACATGGAAAGGGAAGATGTACTATAGAACAGAGCAGCTGCAACCAGTAAAATGCCACCACTGCCTTTTAGAGAGAGGAGATAAATCTACATTCACATCCACTGCTGGCTCACGTATTTAAGACGTGTGTGCAAAAGGAAGAGGCACCTGCAAGTTTATTCCACAGGAGCAATCTGGCGATGAATTCAAAGCTTGGGGGAAGAACAGATGATGGAGCAGCAGAACACGGCAGAAAGACAAGGAAAAATTTTATTTTTTTAATTTTTTTTGACACTAGCCAGCAGACCCAGTTCGGATTCCAGTTTTATGTCTGTGCAAAGGCTCTTCACATCTGTGCTTTGGGGACAATATTCACTTACATATGTTTCACTTGCCACGTCTCTTACCACCTAGTGAATACACAGGGACAAGCATCTGGTAGCATCGCTGTTGCTGGCAAAACAGATGCAGCTAAAGGTCCAGTCTTCAGCCCTAGAGCCATGCATCCTGGCACATCACCCACTCTCATCTAAACCCACACAGGGAAGGTATCATCCACTTGGCCAAAATGTTCGGAGACATTTAACCCACCCAAAGACTGCCCTCTATTCGCTTGCCTCCCTACAGGAGAGGGGCAGCAGTAAGCTGAGCCTCAGGCTTCCTAATCACTACGCAGAGAGAACAAGAAGCTCCTGCAGCTCCTTTTCCTCTCATCTTCCTGAAGAACCTGCCTGGCTGAGGAGTTCCAGCAGAAGAAACTGCCCCAGCAATGATCCTCCTGCGCATGGCTAACTAATTTGCTGCCACTCCAAATGCTTCTGGAAAAAGCAGTGGGATCCACATACCACAATTAAAAGCTGGCTTGCACTCAGCCACACTGCTGAAATACCAAATGTTGGTTCTCTGCTTACTGTTCAACAACAACTCCCTCTTCCAAAACGCCCCTCCACCACTGCATTCACCAGCTGCAGATGTGGAAGTTTGCAAGAGCTGTAACTCAATGATCACTTTACGAACCAAAACAGTGAAGTTTTTCTGAATGTTGTAAACCTGCCTCTGTAAACCTATGGCAATTCTCATCCAATTTCAGCTTCAATTCGTTTAATCGAGACATTTTTGAACATGGATTTAAATCAAACTCCAAAGTCAATTACGCTACTTCAGAGCTGAAAACTCAAAACATCTCCTCTTAATTCTTACTGCCACTAAAAATAGATGTAGAACCTACCTCGTATTTACTGTCTTTGCTTTCAACTACACATCACAACTCTGTTTTCCAGCCAGCTTTGGTAGTAAGATTTAAAATTCCTTTTATTGTTCTCTGAAAGGGTATCTAAATCATTCAGCTTTAATTTGGGAGGGCAGGAATCATAGTAAATACAGATGCTGGTTATCCATACTCAAAGGAAAAAATTATTCCACATTGAACTTTAAGCCGTCAATGACATCGACCTTCACAGAAAGGAAGTCACTCAGTGATTAACTGATAAACAACAAAGCACAAACCTTATCAAGTGTGCAGTTTTATTTTATATGCCATCAAGAAAGGAGGTAAAATACAAGGATGCCTATATTTTGTATTTTCACTCATTTGTACCTTTTTCATTGAACACTGTCATTTTTGACTTCCAAGTACTTATTTCTTATTTTGCTGGACTAGAAAGAAATTTCAGCATCCTACAAGAAATCAGAATTGAAATAAATCACCTGCAGTTTAGCAATTAAGTCCTCCTATCTTGCTGCTCTTCTACACAGCTACAAACAGTGACTGAGTTTTCATGTATCCCTGAATTAATCATACTGGAAACAAACAAAAACCTATGAAAATCAGTATTCTGTTTGCTCCAAGTGGCATGAAATAAACAAGCATCTTTCTAAAATAGTGTATTGTTTTTTGTCAGCTGAGCTTAAAAAAAAATCAGCTCTGCATATTTTATTTTTTAAATATGCCATGTCTGAATTTTTTCTGCATTTTTGGTGCACTCACAGCATTGTTTTTTAAATGTTCCAATCTGAAGATTATTGTTTAAAAACATTATCCTTAAGAGATGCTGAAGTATGCTCACTTGAAATCCAGCAAGTTTCACTTCAAGTTCCAGCTCAACAGGGTCAAAGAGGGAGCCCTGCCCTGGAGAGGCACAATGCCACCTCCAGAACATTCTGGGGCCACCCAGCTGGAAGCAGCTCTGCAGGCAATGACTGGGGGTCCTGCTGGGCACCGAGCTGCACAGGAATGAGCAGCGTGTCACTGCAGCAAAGGCTGAGAGGACCGAGACTGTTCAGCTTGGAGAAGACACACAGGGAATCTCATCAGTGTCTGTAACTACCTGGAGGGACGGTGTGAAGAGGGCGGAACCAGGCTCTTTTCAGTGGTGCCTGCGACAGAACAAGAGGCAGTGGGCACAAACTGGGACATGGGAGGCTGTCGGAACCAGAAAACACTTCTTGACTGTGCAGGTGACAGAGCATTGGCACAGGGTGCCCAGAGATGCTGTGGACTTTCCTTCCTAAAGTCATTTAGTCATGGTCCTGAGCAAGCTGCTCTGGGTGGCCCTCGTTGAGCAGGGGTTGGAGCAGATAAACCCAGAGGTCCCTTCCTACACCTCTGCCATCCGGTGATTCTGTTTTAGCCACCAAAATATACCCTACTATTTTTGAAAGTATAACTCTGCATTTCAGTTCCTCTTGAGACACTCTCTACCAAAGCCAAAGCAACAGGAAAAAAACACAACCTCAAAGGCCTTCTGAGTTGCCTCCCCCACACTCAAACCTGCAGCAGCTATAAATGCATGCAGAGTAATTAGCATCTTTACTGGGGGCTAAATAAAAAGTCGTCGCTGCCTGCTCACTGAGACAGAAAAAGACCATGCATTTCCTTCTGCCCATCAGACAGGCAAATATAAAAATAAGGCTGGAACACTTTGTAACAGTTTGTCTTCCAGATACCCACTCAATCACATAACGTCTGCCCAATTAACTAGATTAGTATGCCATAATCTGAAGTGGTATGAATTCACCTGAATATGTTCCACGCAGTTTAAAGCATATCCCTACACTCTTCCTACATAATTTAAGGTATGATCTCAAAGTCAGATTTCTCAACTGCCAGAAATACTAATTTTTTCGCTCAGGTAACTCTGAAGTCACATTCCTTTACTTTCTCACCACAGAGCACAGCACCCAGAACCGCGACGCTCTCAGTACCAAATGACGGTCCCTCCAGAATGCATTCCCTTGGGTGAAACAGCAAAAGGATTTCTCTAAGTTACCTTTAGCAGGTGACCAGAAAAGTGGAATTTCCCCAAAGCCTGCCCATTCTCTCTCTTCTCCGCTCTCCCCAGCTGTTTGGGGAGGCCCAGCAGAAGCTATCTCAGGCATACCTTCAGACTTCTGTGATCCTGCTAACATGACTGCTTTAAGAAGCCAAAGCATGCAATCAAACGATCTGCAATTTCTCTTCCCAAAAGCTCCTTAAAATCCATCTCTTCATCAATCATTATTACAAACCCTCTCCATTCTCTGTGTGACCTGACTTACTGCCAGCACGTGGGAGGCCTTTCAGTATCTAAAGGGTGCTTATAAACAGGAGGGAAATCAACGTTTTACATAGGCAGAATGGTCTTACACTAAAAAAGAGAAGAGATTTAGGTTATATATAAGAATAAATTCTTTACCCAGAGGTGGTGAGGCCCTGGCACAGGCTGCTCAGAGGAACTGTGGGTGCCCCATCCCTGGGGGTGCTTGAGGCCATGCTGGATGGGCCCTGGGCAGCCTGACCCAGCAGATGGCAGCCAGCCCAGGGCAGGGGAGTTGGAACTGCATGGGCTGTAAGGCTGCTTCCAACCCAAGCCATTCTATGATTCTAAGAGGTTTGAGGCCCCAGTCCTAGAAATCAAACCCTTAAATCAGGTACACCTTTAATAACATGGTCCCATCTGTGGGTTAGGAGGCATGCTCTCATGAATGTTCTTTAGGTCTGCAATATATTCTTAAGACTAACAAATATGTGCCCTGTTACACTTCTTTGCACATTTAATCTTCATATCATTGTTTTCTACAATTATTTCCACTTCATTTCTAACAGGCTCTCTCCACGGTATTGACACATTGCCCCATATTATTATATGCCATAGGTTGACATCTGCAGCCAATTCATGGGGAAAAAGGTCCTCAATTACATTTTAAATCAGTAGCCATAGTATGTTCTAATGTGCTTCTCACTAAATTGATCCTTGCCATCGTCAGACACAAAAATGCAACCGATACATTGCACATGATCTTCATTCATCACATTTCAATTCAATTCGTCTAATAAGGAAGGACTGAATTTCAGAGTGGCACTATTATCAGGAGATGGCTGAAAGTTCAGCTCAGCGGCAGCAAAAATAACTTGCTGCGCCATCAACACCTTCCTCTTAACAGTCTCCTGCTATTAATTTGGTAGCAGCTCCCTGGCCCCATAAGACAACAGAGCCTGGCTCTACTCTGACAGTTTGTAGCATTTAAGTCACCTACAGGAGGTGTACTCTCCCTACCTGCGTACTCACGCAGATGACTTCCACTTCTGGAAAGTTATGAAGAAAATGAAATTTTAAAAAGTGTATAACAACAAGGCAGGTATCCAACAGCTGTCAAACTTTATTGATAACTGTCAGCTAACTTTCCACATTTATAAAAATCCAGTGAGTTAGAAGCAGAAATATTTGGCTGTTTGTACTGTATTGTCCTTCCAAAAGAAGCAGTACCAGACTGCAGAGGTTTATCATCTCTAAATCTTAATAGACAGCTAAATATAGTAAAATGGTGATTATTTAGCACATCTTTAAAGCAACAATTTCCCTCCCAATTAATTTCCAGTTCCTTGGATTAATTATCTACTCAAATTTTCTTGATGCACACACTGCAAGTGGCTGAATGCATTTCCCGTAAATTAAATTGCCTTCAGAGATAATGGCATTCCTAGAAGAACTTTGACTACGCAAAGAAACAAAAATCCATTCTATTGAATCTGCCTGGGTGGGTAGAAAGGAGACTGTCTCCAGAGACATGTGAAACTCTGGAGTTCGAACTGGAACAATAAGCTGCTTTCACTTACCCTCAGAGTAATGACCATAACAACAAGTAACAGTTCTTCATTAGCCCAAATAAGAATGAAGTGCAGTACAGACAAAAAAATCAAGAGATGTTCACTATTGGTAGCAGCTTCAGCCCCTGTGGGTCTGTACTCAGGAGTCTTGAGGTCTGCAGAGCTGCAAATGGTCCAGAGACATTTCTGACACATTTAGTGACAAAACTCCTATAAATTTCTGTAATTGTAATTTGTAATTTGCCAGTAAAGCACTGGCAAAGATGTCAAGTAACTCCCACTCATGTCAGACCAGAAGTGCCAAACTTCACAACCGTATGCTGTTGCACACAGGAGCAGGAAAGAGAAAGCACAGGCCTTTGTCCACCCTGAGCCAGGAAAAGATTTGTACAGTTCCTCATATTTTCTTGGATCTCTCTGTTCTACAGTGTGGGCTGATCCTAGACAAGGCCATGATCCTAACTCCCAGGAACAAAGAAAGTGGCTGAAGCTGTCAAAAACCCACCACTAAAACCAGAAGTTGTATTAAAAACATTTCAAGTGGAACAGAAACCACTGGCTTTAGAGGAAGGCGAACAGCACCGGAGCTGCTTCTCATTCCCTGCAGAGCAGGGTGAGCACAGCTCCCAGCACCACAGAGCCTCTCCATCCCCATGGGATGTTACAGGGGTGTCACCGGCCCACTGCCAGACCCGGCCCTGCCCCAACTGCGAGTGCAAGCAAAGCTCGGTTCCCTTTACCTAATATCTTACCATGTTCCTTCCTGACTGTTCTGTTGAGTTCCAGAGTCTTGAGTTCTGGGGTCATATCCCTGAAACATTATACTGCACCCTGCACAGAGATTTGGGTTTCACAGAATGCCAGGGCTGAGACACTGCATGCTCCCCACACACTTACAACAGGACTTGCATCAAAGAGGTGCTTGAAACCTGCCCTCATCCTTTATCCAACTGGCACAAACGTGCACTGCTTTGCTTCACACTGGAGGCATGAGGGGAAAGGGAACCCTTCCTACAGGTCCAAGATGACTTCAGCATTGCACAGTCAGAATACAAGGAAAAAAGGGTTCTTATTACTCAAAGCTCTCTCATTTGAGCACAAACTTTCAGAACAAAGCGCGTCTGAAATCGTGTAAGCTTTTAGCGGATACCTATTTCAAGCCTGTCTAGATTACAAACTAGGTATAAATGGAGATGCACAATCAGACAACCAAAAATAGGCAGGGTTAGCCTACTATACACTGATCTCATAAAATATTTAAGCAAAGCATGTGACCATTGATAACATGCACCTTGACTGAACAATAGGCTGCACAAAACCGATGTTTTTTTCCCCTAAACCTTTAGTGTATGAGTATCTGTGGGGGAGAGAGCAAAGAAAAAAAAAAGTTTAAGAAAAAACAAACATATACACAGGGCCCCATTCCAAGTTTTTACAGTACTGCTCCTGAAAAGTAAACCTGTAATATTGTACATGTTCCAGTATAGAAACAGACTTAGGTAAATATATTCTGAATCCACACAAAAACATAAGCAACACGAACCATTCTGCTGAGAAGAACGCTCTCACACTCACCCTCCAGCCAAGAACTTCTACAGTCTGGGCTCTGCTCTGGTGCTGGACAAAACTAAACCAGGTTGTGCTTTAATAATTGATTAAGCTCCCACCCTAGCTAGGGCAGTCAGTCAGCTGAACACAAGTACAAACACACTAAAACGCAGGATTTCTAATGCACCTGCTTGAAATTCAAACAAAGAATCTTGCTTTCAAATGCAAGTAGAATACCAATACAAGATCAGGTAACAAATTAAATTTAGTTTTTCTTCTGGATTACATGCTCCTTGACATTATACCAGATTATGTGACCCAGGGACAAAGCTCAGGTTGGCAGCCAGGCACCCCTCCTACTCCGAACCCCAGACGAGAAAACCCCCAGAAGAAGAAAGCCAACAGTGGTAATTCCTACTAAGAACCACCCAGTCCCAGATGATCAATGCTACATGTCTTGCTACTAGGCTAAACGGACTGAATTCAGGGAAAAGCAAGTTCTGCGGTACCTTATACAGCACACCAGAAGTAAAATTCACTTGCTTACTAGAGATATAGCAGGGGACAACTTGGTCCCAGCTGTCACTAGGAACACAACATGGAACTGCACCCTCCCCACACATGGCCGGACTTCAGCTGCAACGATAAAACAGGGAGCGCCATTCCCCTTTATTTAGAGGTGTACAAGTCATCAGAAAACAGCCACAAAAAAGCCTCCCCTGCTGGCTGCTGCTTCTCCTGCTGAACAATTTTATTTTACTGTTAAGCGAGGAAATCTATGTGAGGAGCAACACACAGACTTACTAGGATGCTAACTCACAACAGAGTATTTCAACTTCAATAAAATAGTAATAACAACAATATAAAACCACTTCCTATGTTAGAACACAAATTCTGTTTAGGCTCGGAAGGAAAAAATAAACACAGTTTTTAAATAAGAGTGCACTCTTTACCTGTCATTTCCTTCTTATTTAGTCTTACCTACATTACCACCAGTCAATTTATCTGGAAGAGATGAACAGTTACTATTTAAAAAGCCAAGCCTTGGGAAGACTTCAGTTAGTGTCTTCATCTGCAGGTGAAAAACACATTAAAAACCACAAGTTCATGTTTTGAAGACAAAATTTTCTTGTACTGTATGCATTCGGGCTCTTTGCTGTTTCTGAGCGTTTCTTTAAGCTGATGCCCATTTCATACAACACAGTCAACACATAAGAACAACAATCATTAATTCCTGAGATAATCCCAACTTGGGACAATCATACAATTTATTTGGAATACCTAATCAATCCTGGAGATACAAAATAATTCAAATATGTTTCACAGAAGTATTTCCACTCTCCATAACTACCTAAAGATGGAGTTGCACAGCTCTGCTGCTATCGTTGGCTTTAGAAATAAGTGGATTTTAATTAAACTCAGAAGAGGAATCAAAAATTGATGTTACGCTAGCACAAATTTCTGCTTAATACTTTTTCTTTTCCCTAATAAAGGAGAAACATTGATGCCACTTTTACAACCATGAACAATCACATTTCTGTTACCGAAGTTCCACTGGATCCCCCTGTATCTAAGGCAGGGGGCTAGCACCCTGATGAAGCATCCTCCTCTGTTCAGCTGGCATCCATGGCAGAGAGGTACTGAGAGAGGAAAGAAGGAGCAGCTTCAGGTCATTAAGCCAAAATCCCTGGAGGTGACCAACATCTTATTTAGGGAAAGATTCATTCAAATTTTATAAACCTGGTGAGCGAGTAAGTTAACTAGAAAGGATGGTGGTATCAAAAGGGAAATTAATGATGACCTGAATTTAAAACACAGCAATTGCCTACATTATAGACACACTGACTCAAAACCATCTCTGTACTGTAAGGGTTCATAAGAGCAGGCTGCATTCTGGGACATGTCAATTAAAATTAAGAATGAAATAACTCTGTGCAACGGTGCTGAATGGCATTTTCTTTCAAGAGACCACAAGTTCAAATTGAGATTTCAGCTCTGCAATCAGATTAAGATTAACTCTTTCATTTCCAATGCAATTGATCAGCTCATGACAGTCTTCTCTTCCACTTCAAATTCTCAAGTAAATCCAAAGACAGATTACAGAGACCTGTATCTGCCTGAAGGCCAGAGCCTGGGCTGCGATAGTGCCTCTGCCAGGATTTGTAAGACATGAGTTCTGCCAGAAAGGCAGAGCAGCTTTAAATTACTATGAGCGTTAGCAGAATTGAATCCAGCGTCTCAGGGACGAGTAACAAAACCAACTCAAAAGTGCATTTAAGAGTCTGCTGTTACAACTAGTCAAATTGAGCAAAAGTTTATGAGGAATTTGTTCTCAACATTTGCCAGGGTCAATATTTACGTTATTTTGTCCAATGAAGAAGTCAGCTTTCATCACCTCACAATACCTCCACGCAATAACCATGTGTGCAGTCCCTTCCTAACCACGCTTCACAGCAAAGCTCACCAAGGGATCACATGCTACTTTCATTCTTGATGAATCCAGAAACCCTTCTGATTCTATAGGCATTCAGTTCTGCATTCTCACTACCGTTACAGTAAACACAACACAGCAGAACTGCAAAACAGCACTTCTACTTACAATATCCCGCATGAAGTACCAGAGCTAGCTTGCTACTCTTCCTCAGGAGAACATGAAATGGAGGTTTAAGGAGGAATAAAACTACCTTTTCCCAACTTTTTTGTGCGCTACCCAAAAATGTCATCTTTGGTATCCACATTAAACACTCAAAAAGTGCACAGAAGCGTGTTTAAGTGGCATGCCTCCACCACTAATTTTAAAGACATTTTTAAAAGTTGTTATCTGTATCTTCATTCTCAGGAAAAAGCTCATTCTCTCTGTCCCTTTAAAAGAAAAGTGTGGATGTCAGACAATAAAATAGAACACTTCAAGGAATTTTAAATACAGGAAGGAGAGGGATAAGGGCACAAGGGAAGAACCCAACAGTCTTCATAAATATTTTCGTGACTCCACTTGCCAAAACAGTATCCACATAGTGCACCTCTGCCAAGTTTCTCTGAAAACAAGAAAAGTCGAAGAGCAACAGCTCATGAAACACACCCACACATCTGCAGTGTATTTATACAAGCATACATATCACTTCAGCTGCTGTGGACACAGCTCTTCCTTCAGTATCTTATGTACGTGGCAGACGTTGATTCTACCAGCGTGTCGCCCTCTGGAAAGTCTCTGGAATCCAGCCAGTCCCAGGATGGGCATTACACAATATTTGTTAGACCTCATGGTAGAAGCAACAAAGGAAGAAAATCACATTTTAAGCATTGAAAACTTTGTGTTGGCACTATTAAGCTGAAATTTTAATATGTCAGCATAGTGAAAGAAAGTAAAATAAAATAAATGGATCCCATGTAACTTAAGCACAGAGATCATTTTGACTGTAGGCTCAAAACCAAGCAGCAGAGAAACTTAGGGGATTAGAAACATGTCACATTAGATTTGAAGCAGCTTGCAGCCAGGTCTTTCAGCTCCTATAAACACACCAGAACAAGCAGTCACATTTTGAAGAGTGTTCCACTGATAACTGCAGCAGCATTCCTAACATGAGCTTGTTTGAAAGCCTGCCCGTTACTTCTGGTTGCCTGGACAGTGGCAGTTTTCTCTTTGAAGATTTGGTCATCAAACAAATGGTATGAAAGAACGTATTTTGAAATCCAACCTGTTTAAAAGGGTGATAATATTTCCAAGAACTGAACAACATTCTCCCTTTCTTTACATTCTCTAGAGATGATGGAAAATACTTTTTGTAGATTAAAATACAAAAGCTGCAACTGCCAGTACAAAGATCTGTCACTATTACACAAATAACAAATTAGCACTTCTTGGCACCTACCATTGCAGCCAAGAGAGAAGAACGTACTGTCACCTTCTGTTTGCTTCATATTTACAAAATGTTGTTCAAGGAAGCCCTCTTTCTTATCTCCTACATCTAAAATGACCGATGGCTGCTGTTTTTGATGTAATTACAAGTGTCTCTTCCCTCCAGAAATACTCTGTTAAAAAGAATATCGTACCTTAGAAGCAAAGCATTATGCTTAAAAATTGCCAAAGGTATGCACTACTGCGTTGCTCTGGTATTGCTGTGCTACTAGCTGGTGGCGTGACTGTCACTGATGGCTGAAAAGCTCAATAGGAAAAGAAAGAGAAACGGGATGTGAAAAGATCATATCATAAAATAAATGTGTTGCTGTGACCAAGACTCATTCTAACCTCAGGTAATACAACATCATGTCATGACAGAAAGACAAAGAATGACCCAGATAAGATGAAATTGCTAAGGACAAATATGAAATGTTCCTGAGCAGGCATACATATGTTTACATAAATTTGCTTACATTTACATATGCAAATATGAGCAATTCTGTTTTTAATAAGTCTTGTAAACATCTCATAGTCCACTCCTACTGGCCAAAGAGCAGAATGAAGAGCCAGAAAGTACAATGTGCTTATTAAAACCCTGACCAAAAAAAAAAAAAAAAAAAAATGTTTTTTAAAAACCCAACAAAAAAAAAAAAAAAAAAAAAAAAGGGAATTGCAGCACTAGGTTCTGACACTGTGTTACTGCTAGGACACAATCACCCTGCAGAAGTGAATTAATGCCATAACTAGCAGACCTAACAAAGACTCTGTATATTTTATTAAATGCCTACAATTTGCCTGCCAGTGTAAGTACACAAGGACAAGTTTTCTGCAGAACAGACTCATCGAAATTTCACCCAGAAAGCTCAGCGCACTTACCCTCACCTGGAACCCGCTCCCACCACCCACATCTGCTGCCTCCCTTTCTCCAGAGGAAAACAGAACCCTGCCTCCCCACCCACTTCCCCCCACTGCGCTTCTCTGGGCTGGCACGGTTCCTCCTGTAACAGCAAACAAACAGAGTGCTTTCAACAACCTAAGCACAGCAATGTAGGCTTCCACGCACACATAAACCAACACGTTATGCATGTCTCACATTGTGAAGTTTTGTCTCAAGTGCTGTCATTGTGGTGCCCCTGTAACATGGGAAGGCTATAAACTCGTGCTGCTAGGGAGCAGGGCAGTCGTCTGCTGCTTTAGCAGATGCCTTCGCCTGCTTACCTATTTTACCCACATGAGAACACCAAGAGGGAAACAAACACTTTACCCATGACGCCCAAAGATCCCTCCTGTGAGTATTCAAGAATCACATGTACGCCCATGAGACATGAAGACAATCTCTCCTCCAGTACTGATGTATGGCTGTACTTATAAGATCTACTAGCAATAAAAAGAAAATACAGGCAGTAAAGAATTTCTTTCGCAGCACACCAGCTAATTTCAAAATACTACCAACACAACGGAAAACAAAGACATGATAATGCACAAGCCAAGCAGGATTTAAGGGAAGTAATGAAACCATGTAGCTTTTGAAGTTACAAGCACAGAAATATCCATTCCCTTTTCATTAAAGGCAACTCTTAATATTATTAGTCATTCTTAAAAAACGAACTCTGCCAGCAATCTAATAGTTCAAGGGGACATCTCACGGCCAGATGCTGTGAAAGCAGTGGGAGTCAGATTTCAAAATCATAAGCAGCATCGACATGTACTTATATAAATAAGTCATTCTTCACTTTCACAGCATTTAGCATTTAAGTTGAAATCTTTCACAAGGCAGTATACCCTCATCAGGGCATCATAACAGTCTATAAAAAGCTGTACTCTAAGCTAGTGAAAACCCTACCTAGGATCCATTAGAGACTTGAAATGGCAGAGACATCACCACAACAGCCCAACTGGGCAACAATGGCATCCCAAAACATATTGGCAAGACTTCCCAGATGAGCTGATAACCAGTGTAACTGATGCCAGTAACAGAAAACATCCACTGGATTAAATTTAAATGACAACACATCCCTCCCAGTTTAAACTACATGAACAATAAATAAGAGGATTATCCTGGTCAACACTGCTTCCATTAGGAAGAAGGCTTAAGGAAAACAGAACACTAACACAAGTCCTCCCAAGTACCTGGTTAGCTAGCACCAGTAGGACTTGACGCAGAGCCAGGGCAGTTGCTCCACAGGATTTATGCCGAAAGAAAACAGTGGTTCTGTGACAGGCTTCGAGCCACCACTTCCATTTGAAGAACTAGGGTCTGTTTGGCTGGTGATTAACAAGGGTTCAGGGAGGTGCTGATAGAAAACTACTGCCACCTGCACAATCTGTTTTACAAATACGTCATTTTGTTCATTCAAAACCATTTGTTTTCCATTATTGTAAAGCAGCACTGTGTGAAGTACAATATACAGTCTTATATACTGGTTTTCTTATCAAACCTACTTTCAATAGCCTGTATTAAATTCCTTAATCAAATAACTCCATCTCATTCAACCCTGGAAAGCTCTAATCTTTGCATAACTTTCTGGTACAAACAGTGGTTTATTTCTTTGTTAAATACATCACTAAACAAAAAAGCTCAGGTCCACAAGCTGCTGTGCCTGTAAGCCAAAAGGGCCTTTATTCCCTTAACACTGAATTCCCCTGAGAACCATTTCATCAAAGAGAAATGCAAATGGCTTCAGATGCAAAACTTGCTAAAATAATTTGAAAGAGTTTACAATTCAAACAGCAGAATAATCCTGATCAACCACAGAACTGTTTACATCTCAGAGCTCCACCATCCACAGATTTTACTGCGTATCTTATCAGCTCCTTAATGAATGACCAGTTTGTAAGCTGAAAAGTCTTCTGAATGTTCAGCGTGATTCCAATCACTGTTACACTGCACACATCCAGAGCAATGCTGCTTGAATCAAACATGTATTACTGTAGCCACATCTCTCCAAGCAAATGCATTCTCTACAATACAAAAATAAGCCCTCACATTCTGGTTTCATTTCAGGCTTTCAGGAACATCTCTTTCTCTGAGCATTACAATAGATTGGCTGTGAAAGTTTTACTAAAAATAAAAGTTCAGAGCTGCGCCAAGCAATTTAGCTTGCAGAGTCAAAACTTCCCAAGCTCAAATACTCTCCACGTTTACTTGGAAGAGTTTTCATTTTACTTTTTGAATGCCAAAGAGGAGAATGTGATGTGAAGGATAGATGCGTGGGATTAGCCAAAAGGGAAAACGCAGGCATTTCAATTTCCTGCCGTAAGCAGGTGTGGGCTTGACTCATCAAAGAGGCAGAGAACACCACTGGAAGTAATGAATTTTCACATTACTGCAGTATACAGGGAGCACTGAGTCCATGGAAACACCACCCCTTGGTACGACAGAAGAAATCATGCCTGCCCATTTGTAGATACAAAAGATGACGATTCCCCAGAGAAAGCAAGTTGGCCTCTACGTGCTCATCAGGCTTCTCTCAGGTACAGTTACATTTGTTCACAGCTTAGGCATGCAGACAAATGAATGAAAGAAAAACAAAGCTGGGTTGCAAACTAATGAAATATGTGAGACACAAAAGACACTGTGAAAATCAGAACTATTGAAGTCTGAGTTTCAGTTGTCCTTTAACCAGTAATTCGAAACACTGTCTAACCTCAGGCTTTAACTTGGTGACTCCATTCAGACCTAAACCTCTCCTCCTGCTATTTATTCCATGTTAGGGACACAGGGAGGAGTCATCAGTTCCCCACAGCCTTAAAAGGCAAAACAAAACCCAAGAAAACCTACAAGTAAAATCCTATGTTCCATTTTTCATGAGAAACAAAACCTTTCAACATAAACTAAACATCACCTCTTACCACTTTAAGTTTGTTACTATTAAAGCTACTGCGATACTTTTTTCCTTCTCTTACCTTTTGTAGCATAAACAAGTCTGTACATTGCTATGAAAAATACAGAAGCCTACCATGAAATAATGAGGAAGACTCCAATAATAAAAATATTTTGGAACGAAGACTTAAAAAGGCAAGTTGCTATTCAAATTATTTAAATCATTCACTATGAACACTTGTATGCAACCGTAACTTTTGCCATTTTTCCCACAAAGTCATTGCTGGGCACAGTCAAGCTTTGCTGGACAACATCAGTCACAAAGATGCTACTGGAACAACAGCAGTTTTGAAACCCATGAAGAACGAGGCCTTCTCCCTGCTCTCCTCCATCCTCAGGAAGATCTGACCTAGGCAAATGGATACAGAACTCCCAGGCCAAGTTATGTGAGATATGAAACAACATCAAGATAATGTTCCATCAGCAGGAGTAGTTGCACGAGATCCGATGTGCACGGTTCTGCCCTTTTCTACCACCCTCCCCCACCTCCAATCTACTTAATGCTGTGCCCCTTGTCAGCCCCCTTCACCCCAGGAGGAAGGTTCAACTCTTCCAAAGGCCTAGATCAGCACATCAAGCTGGTTAAAGACACTATTATTCCTCTCCTAAAGCTTGTAGGGTTTCCTTCACATTTGTGGGTCTTACCCACAGGATGGCCCTGAAACCAGCTTCCTTGGATGAGCACCTGCTGCTCAGATTTGCTGCAGGAAGCAGCAGTACGAGAAGCCTGTTATGATATGCACACTGCACCTTTACGGCATACTTCAAACAAAACAGGAGCTTTTAGAAGTTTCCCAACATACAGTTACGCAATTTCACTATCACAGAAGAAATTAACTTAGAAAACTAAGGAACAGGTGCAGCAATGAGAACACTGAGAATATGCTAGAACCCTTGTTGACTGAGAAACGCCTTATTTAACATCCAGCCCCAGAGACACTTCACGCATGTCACAGCTATCTATATCCATCCAGCAGCCCTCACCCCACTCCCACCGAAGCCAGTATTAAACCCTCAGCGGCAGAACAGAACTCCTCAGAGAACTCCTGAGACTGCAGTTGAGAACAGCCCCGTTAGAAGCATCCAGCCCAGGCAGTTTCAAATGTTCAGCGCCATGCTTTTTTCCCCATTTCATCTACATAATTTCTACATTATGAAAGACATTGTGCATTTTTTTTTTTTTTTAAAGCTTTTATTTTTAGCAAAGCATGCAGCTAGCCCAGCACTGCCATCCACCAGTTCGCCTTGCGACCTTCGGGACAGGTGGTTTGGTGACAGCCTCGGAAACACAATCGCTGAGCGCTTGGCTTGGTAGCCTATTGCTGTTACAAAGATGCATTCACAGACAGATAACAAATTGGACGACATAAACCCTCATGTCCCAACAGTTTCAAGAGCACACGACAGCATTTTCAGAAGAAAGCAGTTCTTGTAACAGCATTTACTTTGGGGAGCAAGGAGGAGTCAACATCACACTGCTGCATCTCTTCACTCCAAGGTGTGTTCGGGCTGTTCCAGGCCCACCCTCACACTGGGCAGCCCACTCTATGTGAGAATCCATCTGCAAATCCGTAGTGACCCATGCTTAAAATTAAGCTCCCTGTTCACTGTGATCTTGTAGCGTGATTCGCCCAGCTGTTTGGTAAGTGGCAACACCTTCGTGAACCACACCTCTGAGAACACGTCTTCCAGAAGATTTCCATCGCTGGTACAGATGCTACCAGGTATGTCACTAACGCATTACCCCATTTTTCTTTCTGCCAGATCTAAGATTTCATATTTGCTCACATCAACATCATCCACCAGCAAAACGCTTCGGGGACACGGTGCAGGGGAAGGGCAGCCTTACTGAGTTCGGTGCCTGAATTAGTAATGTTCGCAAAGTATCTTCTGAAGCAGAAATAACATGGAGCTAAACAGTTCTTGGCAAAACTCACCAGGTGACTCCTTTCCCCTTCACGACTTCATGGCCCTGAGGCAAGCCATCATTTAAAGTTTCAGAACCAGAACAAAGCTGTATGTCACAGAGTAGACCCAGCATATTTTAACAGCCCCAGCCTTCAAAAAGCTTCCAAATTTCAAACTGTACTTATATCCACTAAAGAATTCCAAAGTACAGACACTAAGGACAAACTTCAGGAGTCTTTATCCCTAGTCAACCCATCAGCAGAAAAGGGAACAGCCAAGGGTTAACACAAGAAGACACCAGCCCTCACGCTCATGGCCACAAGAACAATTTTTCTGCATTTTCCACCGGTCTTCTGAGATACAATGCCGCTCCCATGGCCCAGAATTTCAGGAAGCACTATGATTTTCAGTATAAGTCCAAAGGAGAGTTAAATTCTAACTCCCGGTTCTTTTTAAATTATGATTCAATAACTGTCTTTACTCGGATTTTAAAAGTGAGGAGTCTCTAAAGGCAGTGTGTCTTCAGTTAACATGACAGAAATCCCTCCAGTCCTTGGGTATACGGACTATATAGAGTTGCCATTCACCTGAGTTATTTAACCATTTGGTTTAATTTTACTTAATTGTGATCATTAGAGTTAAAAAATCACCTTCTAAAGGCTCTGTACCTACACAATAAATTTCACCGACAACAGTTTAGAACCACTGCCTTTCATTAAGCAAAGCATCCTCTAATATGCTGTTGCAGCACCGACTCGATCAGTCATACTGCAGAAAGACCTCAGAATAAATCAAGAGCCCATCCTCCATCAGAAAAGATAAAATAACACTCCTCTGTCTGATCCTCAGCTATGACAGGCAGCATGAAAATTAAAACCATGTTTTTTGCTGTTTTGATATAGAAGAATTTACAAATTAACTGAAATCATGACCTAAAGTGATTAACAGTAATCTTCCACTCTCACTGAAGCTTTTCCTCCTACCCAAACAGAAAACCCAGAAGATGACAAGCATACAGCTCCACTGCAGAGCAAAAGCCATTAAACACTGACAGCATTCTGCTCCTTGCCTCTTTTTCTTCTTCTATTCAGAGGGAAAAAAAAAAAAAAAAATCCAAGGAAGCTGCTATCAATTAATGTATGTAAAATCAGTAACTCATGGCATGAAATTTGACATGAACTGTAACTTCAGGCCAGGCTTGCACGATCAGCCCACCCCACACAGCTAAAATCCCTTCCTCCTTAAGTCCATAGGAGTGTGATGTGCAAACAGCATGCGAAGCACCCAGACCAACCCCGAGCCTGGACACCTCCAACAGGCAGGGCAGCCACTACCGGGACCATCTACGGACAAAGAAACGATCACAGAAGGGCCCAGCTGAAAGGGCTGCTTTCCCCTGAAAAGAAACCAATATCCATTTGCATCGAGAAATGATTCAGCCTTCTGTTGCTGAGATGGACAAGTTGCATGCAGCAGGATCAAACCAAACAGAAGCACCTCTAACAACACCAATGCACTGAACTTAAACAAATTCATACACGCACTATCAACACATTTTACTTCCTTTCCCCAAAATACATTATTTTAAGTGACAGAAATGGAGAAGAAAAAGGACACCTATGAAAAACTCTAGCACCTCACCCAAGTTTGAGTAGCAGCTGCACCCTGCTGCCACCTGAATTTACAGGGCTTCCCGAGGCTCAGAAGGTAGGTGAAGGAGGTTACCAAGGTAAGTACCTATAAATTACAGGAGACTGCATCATCTCTATTTATTTCTATCAAACCTGCAACAGCTTTACTCTGCAATACCCAATGACAATCCAAGGTAAGGAGTAATACTGGAAATATTTTCCCACAAACTCTAAGTCCATTATAATTACTAAGGTCACAGGAAAGAGTGCTTTTTGTTTAAGATAACATTTAGAGTGAGAAACTAAAGTTATTTCCCTGGTATGTCCAACAACAAAACCAAAAAAGAAAGCAGCAGTATGCTGTATGGGAAAAGCAAACACTTTGCAAGAGCACAATAGCGAAGCTTTCTTTTTTTAAAAGCACTATTTCTAGCTACTCTATGTCAAAGAGTTCCCCAGATTTACTGAGCAGGACGAGAAGGTCAAAGAAAACAATAGCTTGCTTTTTTGGGTGTTTCACCAGTTAGCACCACAGAGACAAAAGCAAAATCTCTCTCGAATGCTCTGCCAGAAAAAAAAAAAAAAAAAAAAAAAAAAAGCAGCCAGGTTTTCTCCCAGCTCTCAAAACTGAAAAACCCAAGCGAACAACCCCCCACCCCGACAGCTCTGCTGCGCCCCGAGCCGGAGCTCGGCTGGCAGAGGCACCCAGCCACCACAGCCCGAGGGAAGGACACAAGTTTAGCACTAACCTGTTTGAGTTCCGCAGGCATTTATGCAAGGTGCCAGCTCCACCGTCCCTCGCAGAGAACCCCCGCAGCTTCCCGCAAGCCCTCTGAGGACCCAGCCTCCTGCTCTGACAGCCCCTTTCCTCCGCGAAGCTCGCTCCTTTCTTTCGCAGCCCGACCGGCGGCCTCCCCTCCGGCCACAGCCCATGCAGGGCGAAGACCCCCGGGCAGGAGAGCCGCCGCTCCGCAGGGAGGGAA
>VXAV01004363.1:190920-201932 GCA_013399715.1 Alectura lathami
GGCGCGGCGGCCGGGCCCCCGCTTGACCCCGGTGCGCTGGGACCGCCCTGCTGCCGGGGGATCTCCGCTGGCTGCGGCGGGGAGACAAAGAGGGAAACAGGCAGCGTCGCCGAAGCGATGCCCTCCTGGTAAGGAAGCAGAAAGCCCTGAGCGTACCGTCTGCGCTCAGAGCACAGTTGCCTCTTGAATTATAGGGATGTCGGGCAAGAAAGCACAAGAAAGGAAATCCTGTGGCTTGTTTACTTTTTGCACTTCACTTGGAGATTAATGCCATTCCTAATGCACCAGCAGCAGAGAAAGGTGATCCTCAATCACAGTCCCCTCGCTTCGAGATCTTACACAAAGTGAGGCTGATAGCTCAAAGTACAGCTGGCATCATTTTTTTAAACCATTCACCTGCCTACAAACCTGTCCCACATTCATTAAAAAGACTGTCTTGACGAATTACTCGTTAGCAAACTGAATGCCAGATGTGCTGTACCTTCCATCCACCATGTTCTGCAACAAAACCCAGGGCTTCATGCCCTTACGTGGCACAGTTCCCATCCATGTATTGTTACTGAGTTGTCTGGATCCAGCTCCTAATGCCCAGCCTTTAACACGTAGCCTGGCTACAAACCTCCATGCAAACCCTGGGAAGGAAGAGAGCCTCCCATAATGCCCAGTCGTAGGATGTGACCCTTCTTTCTGCCTTTTCTGAGAAACTGCAGAAACGAAATATGTTAATAAAGACATCAAGTGGTATGAGAAAAAGAGGGAGGTAGATGGGTGTAAAGCAACCTTAACTAGCCCTGAAGGCTTTTCCCACCCAGGACCCACCACCAGGGCAGCACGATGCTAACGCAGCACTGGCCCTAAAGCTGTGCCCTGCAGAGGTGAGCAGTTACCAGGTGCCCAGCTATGTCCTGCCCCAGTGCTATGTGAAAGCCTAGGAGTAGCAGCTATTTTTCATCTCTTTTATGCTGGGTTCCGGCAACAAACCAAAGCAATAAATAAATCCAATACCATAACAGCTCGGGTAATTAGGGACTGAAAGCTACTGGAATCAAAATAGAGACTGTCCCTGGAAAACAGGGATGGTCAGAGCCAAAAGAACGAAAGGAAGGTGGAGCTCAATTCAGTTTTCTATAATTTTCAGAATAGGCACCTTAGCACAAAAGGGTCTTTTCATCCTAGCTTCAGGTTCCTTGAAAATTCTAAAACATGCTTCCCGTGTCAATGCAATTAGCATGTCAATTAATACCTATCCTACCAGATAAACTTGAAAAAGGTGGCATTTAACACAGGCAGGAATGTGTCAGACCTACTTAATCCTAATTTCAGCTTCCCTACTTCTGCCCATGTCAGATTTCCAGCTGAATGTCTGAGCTCAGGCTTTGTATTTTAGGGGCAGAGGACAGGGCAGAACTACGTTATCCAAACTTGATTCTCATTTGTTTAAATATAAATGTTGTAAAAGTTTACAAAAGCAATGGTAGATGTTCTACAGGGTTTAGCTGAAATAAAGCATTTGCTTCAGTGGACAGAAAAAACACGCTCTGAGTCTATCTAAAGTGGGACTATTTAGAAGCAAGCGGTAGTGGCCCTTTATAAAATACTGAAAAGTCAAAGCAAAGTAAAAGGAATGCATTTTGTCTGAATTCACTGTGCTTGTACAGTGCTCTCCCCCCCTCCTCCTTGCCCAACTATTCTTCAGTTAACTAACTAACATAGCTCAACTTTTGTTGAGGCCACGCTGGCACAGAAAAGCACCATTCAATTTAGGCATGCATGTGGACATGTGCCAGACCTTTATACGCTGTCACAGAAAAAAACATTACAAAGTCTATATCCATAGGGCACTGAGGTAGCTACTCTTGAATGCAGAACGATGAAACTGAAAACCTTCCTGGATGGACTTGCCAATTCCTACTCACATAAGAAGTCTCTCACGTTGTAAACTTACAGGTATTTTTGCAAGCCATGCAAGATTAGCACTGTTGAATTTTGAAGTCCCAATTTCTGGATTCAAGGATAAATTTTCCTCTCAAAGATAAGAGATGCTGGTAGGCCTTCTGGCTATAAGGTAAATTTTGAAAATATTCTCACTCAAAGCCAAAGTTTGATTTATTATTTATTAAAAGAAAGCAAAGCACATTTCAAGTTCCCTTATTTCTTATCCCCTTGCAATATTTTAGAGCTCAAATGATTCAGAATGCTGGGATTTGGCAATGCTGAAGTAAAAGAACTAATTACCTAAATAAGAGTTATGGATTAGATCCCTAAGGTTACACTGAATTTCCAAATTCTGGCAACAAACACTCTATCAATTAGTATCAGACTGCTGACTGCATCCTAAACTTGCCCTCCACACTTTTTCACCTTTTTTTTTTTTTTTTTTTACTGAACTTTAATTTCATAATTTGTCAAATTTCTCCCAGCTGCAAAGGATAGGTAAAAACAGTCCTTCCTTTCTCTCAGAAATTAAAAATACATAGGTCGGAAGGGACTTAGTTCTCTGGAAGGTGGACTGGCATAGTATCTGGACCAAGTTCTCTTTTTTTTTTATTTTTTCCCATTACCCTAAAAATTTTAAATCACTAGTGTTGCCCTATAGATTGATCTGCTCTCAGAGGCAGTAAAACCAAAATGGTTTACAGCTCTGCCTGGAAACATAACATATGGCTCCAGTGATATGTAACCTCCATAAACCCAACGGAGCAAGAAGTCACAAGATGAATCCAGAATCCCAGCTAACCATACAGGCAAAAGCACCACGAGCGCCCACTGCAACTCTCAGTATTACACAGCCTGTATTCACGTAGGTACCTTCCATGCCAAGGATGTATTTATTGTTGTTCTGCGAATTCCATGCAGCAAATAAACCAGGTAAGTGAGAGTACTAAAGAACAGTACACCATGACGTGTCACTGGGCCATACCGTGGGCAGACGAAAACAGAAAATTATATCCTCAAATGCATTTTTGAGATCTTTCTCTTGTAGCATTTCCATCATTTTTAAATGTTTGAAAAATTACATTAATCCTTTCAAAGCAGTCATACTTTGTCCAGAATTGTTGCATGACTCAATCATTGCGTAACACAAATCCACCAAGATATTTCTAACATTTCATCAACATAGCTGTGGGAATCTTTTTGCTTTCATATTGCAAGGTTAGAAATGGAGATGAAGCCAGATAGCCTTAATCAGGGAGTAGGCTGTGTACAGATGGAGGATGTTTTTGTGTGTCATTCTGCTTTTGGAATGCAGTATTAAAGAGAAGGTCTAAGGGATCACAGAGCTGGAGACCAATATGACAAAGAGGAAGCAGCTACATTCTGTAGAGGGAACCAGTAGGCACTTCAGTAAGGTCAGAGCATTTTCATTTGTAAACAAACACAGCTTCCATCTTGCTACATCTAATATCAGTCAACTCCATTTCATCCAAGTTGTCATATGACAGGACGAGAACAAGGACGGTCTGGTGACAGCATTGCTTACATTAGAAACAAAGGACAAAGCAAGCTACATGTCACTGCATATAGGTCGCAGTCGAATGAATGACCTATGCTTCTTCCTGGCAGCTTCACTTAGAATCAACTACATTTTACAGAGTTAAAAATAGAGAAAAATCATCTCCAGTTCTAAGGAAAAAAAAAATTAAGATAGCACTACATTTATAATGGAACGACAACAACCAGGAAAATAAATTGAATTTAAGGTTGGTACTGTGACCATAATTTCATACTGTAGTTATTGGAAAGGAAAACAAAGACACTGAAATGCATGGATGACCCAGGATTAACCATCTTTCATTCCTTAGATTTTTTTTTTTATTCCTTCCCTCCCTCAGATTTTCCAGATGATTTGTGCTGTACTTCAAGCTGAACGTTACAATCACTTGCTCAGAAGATGCAGGATCAACGTATGGCATTCTCTGGTTCAGAGGGGAAAAATGTGGTTGGTCATTAATGCACTGGATTGATAAGATGTCTGTACAATCAAACGATTTTTGTGATATTTTTGCAACTTAATTACGATCTTACTTAAACCAAAACCTGAAGAGGCTTTGGATTTTTTTTTTTCCCTCTGAAGAGAGAATTAAGGCCTCTTTGTGTATGATTTTTTTTTTCCAAACGAAGCTTCTTGTATTTGAAATACTTACATATAAAAAGGACTGAAAAAAAGAAAAAAGAACGAATCAAGATAGGGTAGAAACATGGAGACTATAGTTCTTTTCAATCTTTAACTATAGAATTCAACAAATGCTTCTCTGCCAGCGGCTAAAGTCCCAAAATGAACTCAGACATTAACCTATAGCACTCCCAGTCACCACAGCTATGGTTAAAAAAAATAACCTCTTCAGCTAGTAATTTAGTAGCTTAGAAATGGGAAGCAGCTTTTATATANAACTCTGACATTCATTTAAATCAGAGGCTATAATTACAGTTGGCACCCAGCCTCGGGCTGCCCGTGGCCATCTCTGGCCACTCTGTTCTCAGTCACACCGATGATTTCAGCACATTACTCCACGGCTGTGACAAAGCAAGCAAGAGCACAATTTGAACCATTAACAGGATGGCCTAAACTAGCAAAAGGCTCAGTCATTTATCAATGTCATCACAGTCCAACACTCATTCTTGTACTCTTTCAGCATTAATTCTCAAGAGTTTATAGATCCCCAAGACAGCAGAAGTGGGATTGCAGAACATTCTTGGTTTTAAAAGCCTCTTTGCGTACAAAGCTTAAAGGGGCTGAGAGGAAGAGGAAATTACCAGTTTGCTTGCATGTTGCTTTTAAAGTTTCTGCAAAACATTCTCGCTGCTACATGTGGATTTGCAAGGGTAGTGGCTTATGAGGACCGACTGCCTCCAGCACGCTGCCCTGTGTGGACGGAGGCCTGCCCTGCCTGCATGCGCACGGATCACGGCCTGCATTAGCAGCAAAGTCTTGTCATAAAATTGAGATAGAGAGAGTGCAAAAAGGTTTAGTGGGGATTTAAAGTCATTTTTTTTTATTTTTTTATTTTTTTTCTTCTGAGCTTCCCAGCAGAAACAGTACAGTAGTATGCTTGGGAACTGAAACGTCGAAATACAAATCTTAGCAAGACAGTACCAGAAAATGAAAACTGAATTGCAACTTTAAAAGGTAACGTGTTTTTCATGTTAATTACAAAAAGCAAATGTGGTAAATTGTGACTAGAAAGTTGTTTTTTAAAAAAATCCTGTCAAACCTGATACTACTCTTTTATGCTTTCATGCTTACGTTCGAATGTTCCTGCCTTTTAAAGACATATTTAATAACCACTTGAAGCTGTACTGACACATCATGCAAAGAACATAAGGTACACAGAGCAAGCTGGATTTATTTTTAATGTGTTTCTCTTACATGTACTTGTATAAAAAAAACATAAATCTCTTGGTGAAGCAATGGAAAATTAAGGAAAACTATTAAGAAACTATGAATTTGTCATTCAAATGAAATAATTTTAAATTAAACTGGCACAATTCCAAGCCGAAAAGGTTAACAGTTGTGGAAAATAAGTCTCTCTTTCACACATCTTGGCAAACAAAATACAACCCTTGCCTTTCAATTGCTTCCAAAACCTCATTTGATGAAAATTCACAGAAAACAAATGAAGTTGAAACTTTCCAAACCCAATGAAACTGCAAAAATATTTCTGAAATGCTTAGGGAAAATGTTGTCATTGCTTTGCGCTACTGCAGTCATTAGCACAAGCCAGTTGCTCTCCTGCTGACAGACATTAAATGGCACTTTGGAATTTAGCAGTTACCATACAAAGTTGCAGAGCACATACTTGAGATTAGTGTGAGTGAGGTACTGCTGATGATGAAGAGAAAAAATCAGGTACTGTGCAAAGGCATGCATTTTGGGCTAAATAAATTTTCAGTATGCCCATGTAGGAATATCAAATAGTATGCAATTACATTTTGAAAAAACAAATCAAGAATAAGAATAAAGAATAAAAACAATTAAAAGAAAGAATAAAATACTTCCTTCCTTACCAGACAGAGGATCTCACTTGCTCAGTTCCCCAGTTCCCTTATTTGTATTTATTTATTTTTAATTTTTAAATGATTCCTTTGGGATCTACTTTTTAAACTAGACTTAGTTTTAAACGCTTCTCAGATAATTTTCACATTTTCAGTGGATTCTGCTCCATGCCAACAGATCTGCATCTCGAATGACCCTAATAAGAAGTGGGGTTTAGGTGTTGCCTTATCAAATCCCTTCTGGAAGGAACTCCACAGGTTCTGATGCATTTGATCAAATCTTAGCGGTAGCTGAAATTCATGCTTATATTCCCATTCATGTTTGTATCCATGTTTATGCCATCTAAGGCCTTACACGAAGGCTGAAGAATAATCATAAGGGAGAAGCTATAATGAGAAACAGAAGAACCAGCAAGTGTAAATTCTCACAGGACTACCACTTGATTGCATTTTTCAAAGGCTCTCAAATGATAAACACCATGATGACTGTTGCACAAACCCTGTTCTTTTTCAGGCTCGGCTGTCACATTCTCCTACAACACTGGAAGCAGGTTCTACAATTTCTCTTGGAATTTGGCTAATCTAGTAGAAACGCAAACAGCAGGAGCTCCTCAAGCTCACAGGGTTGCAATAAGCCATGCTGTCACTCTGGGAACCCTGCATGTGAAACACCTGCAGTAATTCCAAGAAAGCTGCTGCTCCAGCTGAATTCCTGTAAGATGCAGGCTCACTGCAGCACTGCCCAAGGCAAAGTGCAGCAGCACTTCGCCCATGAGAGGCATCAGGTCCTTGCTCCCAGTTCCCACTGTTGCTGTCAGCAGCAGATCCTTACTCACTGTAAACCTGGAGGTGCTGCTTTCAGAGAGATAGGACAATGGCCAGAAAAAAAGGAGGTAAAAGCTGCAGCCTCCAAGCTAAACTCCAACTGAACCGTATTGCTACAAACACAGTGGAAGCCAGAGGTGGGACCATCCCTCACACATGGAGAGCGCCATGCTCCCCTGAAAAGCAGCTGCATAACGGCTTCTAGTTCCTCACTGTGCTGGGATTCACAGGTACAGCAATTACCTCTCAGCTCACACTGAATTCTGATATATGAACTCCAGACTCATTCTCCCATGGGAATCATATTCCCAAGTCCCCACCCCCTGCATCCTTGGAATAGCTGCAGATATGCAGAACCTGAAACCTAACCCTGGCCATGCCTAGAAATTCAGTCAGACTACTCATACATACTAATTTTACAGGATCAGGCTAATGGCACAGCTAGTGTGTGTGACCCACAGCCCAAGAGATGACAAGAGCTTAATTATGAAGGCAGAGGAGCTAAGAGCGGGGACACCGGCATGGGGAACGGGCACGGTACGTTTCTGACACCAAGGTCTGTCCTAACCATACTGCCCTCCCAAATCAGAATTCACATTTCAGTCATCTCAGCTGGGTTTACAAAAGAATTAGGACTATCCTAGAAAATCTTTCACATTTTGCAAACTGCCCTGTGCTAGCAGGAGTGGAATATGCACAGGTTAACTACTGATGAATTTTTTCCAGGTATTTGGCATTATCATGGGAAATAGTACTGCAGCATCAGTGAGCTGTCATGAACCTACAGCTTTGTTGTCTGTACCTGACCTTACCTGTAAGGCAAAAAATGCATGTCATCTTCTGTGCTGTCAGTCCCCTAATAATTGCACAAATATGTAACAAATGAAAAAATGCTCTACAGCCAAGAAGCTCCACAAACCAAGCAATTAAAACTTTACACCCTAAACAAGGATGAAACTGCATTCTGTATGAGATAGAGAAAGGAAAAAAGGGAAGCTGGAGACTCAGTGCAGCTCAGAACTCATTTTTCTTTTTTCTCTGCACATGTTCAAACACAAACAATTCCAATGCACCCATGTTCTTACTGTCAAAGTACTGTAGGTGGTCTCTAAATCCTAACAGTGCAAACCATGTCAGTGTGGCGCAGAGAATCTTGGGAAACAAGCCCTATGACTTAAACAAGCTATATTTGTAAAGTAGATCCGACTTTACCAGGTATCATACTAATTACATTATTGTAGTTTAAAAGAACTACAGCAAAAGACAAAAAAAAACAAACCACCACCAAATCTGTGTTGAAATAAGTTAGTACCAAACAACTGTTGAGCAGGCTTTGGTGAATCATGAATACGCCTTTATAAATAGCCTAATCACAAGCCCTACTTTGGAGAAATCTGTCTCAGTCACGTCTAAGGGACCAAATTATTGCTCACAGTATTGGAAAAGGTACAGTCATGCTTAGTTCTGCCTCCGACACCACATTCATGCCCTGTTAACAACTACAGTTGCACAGACATGCACAGGGCTGGCTTTACAAGTGAGAAGTGAGAAGCTTGTAAAATGATGTACATTAATAGGCCTAATAGTTACAGAAATATGAGATATTAAGCTATACTCACCAGTATCACATCATGCTGATGCAGCTCAGTCTGGTTATTAGATGTTTCAGCCCATACAGCACTCACACACGTACTCCCATTAATAACCTCAGGAGAGCCTGACTCTAACGCGGTGTGAAAAAGGACATCAGACTGACAGGATGAAACCTTTGAAGCTGCTGACCTAAGTCAGAAACTTATCAGTGAAGCTGGCTGGATTGGCTGGATTGAAGTTTAAGTCAAAACATGATCTAAAGCCAGTATTTCACTTTTGCAAACAAAATAAGCACCTTAACCACTCTTCTTAGGGAAAGAAATTGGTCACTGATTCAAAACATCTTAAACTGATTTAACTTTTAAGAGTTTTTTTAAATTTAAGAGTTGCTCCCCAGGGTCTCCTGACACATGTTGTGGACTGGCAGACCCTCTAGAAAGCATATCATAAAACCTCCAGCAGTTGTTGCTGAGGATTAAATAGTGACTGAACCTTTGCCAGTTCTGGGGCATCAGGACTGTAACACAGCTCCCCTCCTCTGGGCACTACTGTCCAGCCTGTAAGATCTAGTCCATAAAGCAGAGTTCTATGAAACTTGCAACAAGACCACCAACTTAACACAATCATGTTTTTTAAAACAATATATATCATCTAAGAAAAAAAGTGTACAGCAGGGTGAATTTATGCTGACAGGCTTTTTCTTTTTTTTTTTTTTTTTTTTTTTTTTAAATAAGTGTCATGCTTGACTATCTATATCTACATTATACCAGTATATGCACACACAGAATCTCCACTTTGAGTTTAATCTATTCCAATATCTACTTAGACAAATGTACCACAGTATCTTTAAAAAAAAGAAACACACAAATAAAAACCCACAAAGAATGGGAAATAACAAACAAATGAAATACATTTCTTAGTTAATTACTGGATAATTCTGTTATGCAAATAATTGTCAGGAGAACTTATATTAGTTCTTGAGGCATGAGCGTATAAGAATCAGTCTGATAAGAGACTGCACCAGAATGCAGGGTCTGATTTCTGTTGTTCATACCATGTAAGATTTGCTAACACCCATAGTTTTCCTACCTACAAGAAGGGGGATAACAGCTACCTTATACTGTATTTGTTTATTGCATGCTGTACTTTATTCTGGTTATGAAACATTAATAGAATGGAAATTGTCTCTGTGTACCAATGGGGAAACAGTCTTTGAATGCAAATATTTTTGTTCAGCTTCCCAGCTGACCAGCTTTGACAGAGCTTCTCTACAACCCATGGAGCTATGCCAATTTAAACCAGCTCAGGATATAGCCTTGTGTTGAATAAGTTTCATGTGTCTGATGTTTCAATAATAATAAAAAAGACAATATTCTTTATTATTAAAAAGTTATGCTCCTAATGGTTAGCCATCCAGTGATAATATTGCAGCCTTGAGCATTCAGCCTCCAATTGCACATACCCTACACATGCACTTTCACTTCTTTTCCCTGCCCAGCTCTAGTTCCCACTGTGAAGAGCAGCAGAAGACTGACTTGTAAAGAAGTGAAATAGAACCAGACGGATTAAGCTAAATCCCTCACGTATGAAGAATATTAAAATTTATCAAGCTTGTAGAAAACATCATCAACAAGAGACTTGAATATGTAGAAGACACATAATAGGTGCTTCTCACCAGTAACTTGGAGCTTATTGGTCTATGTCTGCATTTTTTTTTTAATTATTATTATTTTTTTTTTTTTTTACATTCTTTTAGTGCAAAGTTTAGGGAAGCAAATGCAAAGACACATTAAAAGGCAGCTCTGTTCTTTTTAATACAACCAGAGTTTCAGATTTTCACTTTCAGAAACTGAGTGATGGGCTACCATGTGGCTCCTTGCACTCAGAGCCAGAGCAGGGAACAGAGTCAAGAACATCACTAAAAAATGGAAGGATTTTTAGAAGATTCTTATTAACTTGAGAAAAGCTCTATGATTAAAATACCATGAAGTACTACATTTTCAGGCTAACAGAAAGGTTTTCCGTAACTAATGACCTTTTGTCCAAAGGGTTCTAAGCCTTGAGAAGCACTTCACTTGACCACTTCAAACTCTGCAGGAATGCATACGTGTACCATCCACAGTCTTTCCCTAGAAAGCACAGGGCTGGGGAATGCATTTGCAGTTTGGGTTTGGATCACAGTGTCTACTGAACTGCACCTCTTCCAGAAGTTCTAGAGTTGAAACACCCTAGTTCATGTCACTGGGAAAATACTATAATTGAAGCCACCCTTAAAGTCCACGTGAGGCACACAGGACAGAAGCTGTATTGACCCACTTGTTCAACAGCATTAACAACATGCAGCACTTTGCTCCTGTTCACCAGAAACCATGCTGGTTAAAGCTAGGTGTCCGAGTAGCAGAGCTAACTATTGCCTGGTGCAAGAAGGGGAGATGGGTACAAAACCTCTGCGCAGCCTGAATGTTTGGCAGGCAGGCACTGCCTTCTACGAAGGGCTGTGAAAGCACAAATACTTTGGCCACTTACGTCAGTAACAGATTCTCATTAATATTAATGGTGACAATTCAGCATCAGAGGTGCTAACCTCTGATTGTAAGGAC
>VXAV01004363.1:219987-250473 GCA_013399715.1 Alectura lathami
TATATATATACATGTATATATGAGAGTAATATCATGAGGTATTAAGTACCTCAGAAGAGAAACAACCACGTAGTTACCTGTCTTCTACAGAAAATCACACTTGTATATTCTGAAATTTATTGTTGATTATCAAAAAAAAGGATATTTGGTTTTTCAATACAAATCTAACCATTTCACTTTAATATTTAAGCAGAACTTTTGGGCAACTAGAAAGTTTAACAATTAAAGCTAATAACATTCAAATCTCCCAAATATGTATGACCACACTGCTTCCTAGTCCCTTTCTTGCCATTTCACATCTCAGAGGTTTATTAGATAGAAGAGCACTCTTAAGAGTTCTAAGGAAAATGTAATGGCTACATACTTGCAATTAAGGGCATAAATAACCACAATTTCTCTGCTATAACAGATCTGCAGCCATCTTTTGTTAGGATTCTTCCACAAGTCTCTGCATCATTTTCACCTGCAGCGAGACTGAACTCTGATGTTAGCATCAGTTCTGGGAAAACGATGAGTAGTTTCCATTCTGACTTTCTGCTACTTTCTTTTATTCTCCCCACAATGCAGTGCTTTCAGCCCCTTGCACTCCACAGAGCATCACCACAGCTTTATAACGGGCTGGCCAATAAAATGCTTGCTCCAGACTAACCCAGTTGTAAAGGCAAGTCTACAGTCTTCTCCGAATCTGATTCTTTTTAAAGCCTTTATGCAAAAGGTCCAGATTGAAATATAACTGTATGGCAGAAAATGAAGTCATTACATGCTGAACATGTGTCGCTTTGCTGTCACCCAGTCTATCCACATTTGAATACACAGTTGTAGTTATGCCAATATTTTGCCAAAAATAACTTAAAAATAAAATAAGTAAAGCCAACAAAGAGGCTATATTTACCCCCTAGTTAGTCAGGACATTTTAACTCGGTTTTAACTAGCACAGAGAAGTCTGCTTATAGGGAAACTTAGCTGAAGCTGTAATAACTGAGATAAATATTAAGATAATTTACCAGAACATCAAGACAATGACATTGCAAAATCCACAAGAAAACACAGAGCCTACCAGTAAACATTTGTCACCATTCAGTGAGCTTCACAATTGCGTCCCAATCACCACTTAGCTCTTTCCCACTCCAATTAACACAACTGGTTACTAAAACTTCTTTCTAACACGGTAAGAATGTGAGTAGCTTATTAGGGTATAGGAAAACTTAAGGACAAATTTTGATACTGCACCACTGCAATGTATGCAGTAGTGACAATAGCTAAGCAGTCTGTCCTACCGTTCCTTTTTCCTAGTGTCTTACCTTGCACTATCTGCTGAGCCTGGGTTGTGCTTGTCATCCACTCATCATAATTTCCTGGTCCCCTTACTGAACAAGCTTCTGAACATGCACCCAGCTCTTGACAGATACTATAGTACACTCAGCTGTGTGAGGCGCTCAAGAGGTAAAGTACAGGAAAATCCTCTGACTGTTCTCTGCTGTACACTCAGGCAGTTTGCTTATTGGTGGCATGGAGACAGCATTACACACAACCACTAATGAAATGCTTTCTCTGCTCCTGAGCAGATTACTCACTTGTGCATTGAAATAGGTACAATTAAAACTTATGTGCAAGGCAAGGAGAAAAAGTCCAAACTAAAAGAGAGATGCACGACAACGGTTTGGCTAGGCAGGCAGACTACTTTTCAGTTCAGCTGCAATACTACTTGTGAGCATGTACTGCAAATGGAAATGGAACGCCTGCATCTTTGGCTCCTTCTGCCACACAGTTGAGCTTCTCTCTGGCATTTCTGGCACTATAATAACTAATAAAGAATTTGGATGATGTCAGTTATTTAGTAATGGAAACATTACCTGCAGAATCATAGCTACCACCCTCACTGCTAATGGACTGATATTTCCTTTATTTACAGGGGATAGTGCAGACAGCGTAAGTTCACTTAACAATAGCGTTACATACATGGAGACGAGACCAGTGGAAAAGAATTCATGTGGTCCACAGTTAAACCAGTCTGTCCATGTTCTGTCTGCAGTGACTGCAGGAAGCTCATGCCCTCCAGTTGTACATTTGCCTCAGGAAGGACTTTGTCACAGATAAATCACTGGAAGTACACAGGCAGAGCTGAGCAGTATTCTTTGCGCTGTATGCTGCACCTGCTATGATTTCCTTTTCTTAACCAAGAGAGAAGGAGATGAGCAGAAGGAATTTCCTGCCTAGGCTCCTTCTTCCTTCCCCTTATATCCTCATTTGCCAATTTGCTGTTTTATTTCACTGGGACATGTAGACCATTCTGACTGACAACACAGTTCTGCTTTTATACAAAATGCCAGACAGAAAACATGAGGTACCTACATTACGCAGCTCTGTGTGGGTATATAGTCTGTCACAGCTTGTATCAGAACATATGAAATACTCACAGGAAGCAAGGTCTCTGCAGTGATAGATGTGATACAAACACAGCTCCACACAGCACACTTAACGACAGCAAAACTGTACACTCATTATAAGGCTTTTCATCAAAGAGGCAGACTACAAGCTGTTTGATATTCTAATATTTATACTCAATTATCTTCAGAAATTTATTTAAAATAGCACTAATTTTGTGTTACATATTAGTTTGGAGTTCCCTTATGAAGTCCTGCTCATTCTTAATTACAACGTAAATGAGCGCATTAACATCAACCAAGTTGCCATTAACTAAACCAGCTGATAAAAACGCAAAGTTCAGACAGAAGCTGTGGCAAAATGCCCAGAAAGTTACAAAAAGCCTTGCAAACGGTTAAGTCAACATGGATAGATACCTGGACCTTTCAAAATAGATGCTTTGGGTAATAACAGCTACTGCCAATAAATTTTATATAAATACTACAAAACAGGTAAAAAGCCAATGTATCAGTACACAGACATCGCAGAGAAGAACTGCGGCTTTTTAAAAGGTCAGGAATGAAAACATACAACAGCCTATAAAACGTTGCTCAAGTCATTATATGCAAAGCACTGATGTAAATCATTTAGTAGGGAAATGATGGCTGAACTAACTTTGGCAAAACATATGCACCTATTTCCTGTAGTACATCAGTTTGTTGATGAAGACATGGCACATTCAAAGAAAATTTAAGGAACATAGAACTACAGAAGCCAACGTGTAGTGATTCACTTCAATGTAGTGTGATATGAGCAAGTAACATTTAAGCAAATCCTTATTACTGAAGGAAATGTCACAGACTTCAGTGCATTTGGTGAATTAATATTTATAAAAAGCCCAGACAGCTTTTAATACAGGACTAGGATTTTCTCCCAAACATCAAAGTTACATTAAAACTGCAGTGTCTTGATAGCCACAAATCTAAATGACAAGATTTGTTTTTCCTCTTGTCACATAGATTAGCAATTGTACACAACTAGTGAGATTTGCAAGATCCATCGATTAGCTATGAATTATGCATTTCTAACTCCATTTCAAGTTCATACGTAATAATCTTCCTATCAAGATTCTATGACAGCTAGTAGTACCACCTTCCTGACATTCCTCATTAGACATCTAGGAACTAAAGAACAGGCAAGCATACACAGAAACTAATACCACACAGGCATAATGTATTACAGGTATATGTAACAAAGGAGACTGACAACATTGTTTCTCAAGTATTTATGTAGCAATAACATGGCTAAAAATAGCTGAGCACCTTTTATAAAAATTTAATTAAAAATTTTACAACTTAGTATGCATAAGAATTCATCACACACAATTAAATTGAAATGCAGCACTATCATCCTATATGCAAATGTGGGAAAATAATTTCATGACATAATACATAAACATGGAGTTTCATTGAATCTACCTGATGAATTACCTACTGTTGTTTTCCAGTATACTAAGGATATTGAACATGGCTTTTTTGGAGTAACCTAGTCATCTTTGGTACTGAAAAATCATTCTCCTTTCAAACACATTTGCAGAAGAACACTGCAGTCAATACAGTTTTTGACACAAAGAGTCAATCAGTAAGATTAATTTACCATTACGTAAGATTTGAGTTAGGTTTAGTTCCCTTTCTCACAGCTAACACTTCTTTTGTACGTTTTTTCAGCATTACTTTACATATACCAACTTGTTCAACTCCAAACTAAGTTTAATATTAACTAACACATTTGAATGTTAGTATAAGAATTACTTTGGATTTGAAAAATCTAAGTGCTGAAAAACTGAAGAGCTGTTTTCTAAATGAAACAGCAATTTCTAGCTACTAGTAATACCTATTCCTGTTAATTACTAACTATACAGAGAATTTACATGACCAGATTTAACTGTAAAATTTCAGAATTATATAAATATCATTAAAATGGTTCAAAAGTATGGATGCCTAGTGCAGTCATCCCCAACGTACAAATCATGAAAAGCCAAATTATCTTTGCTTACTGAAGGCTTAACTTCTTGCTGGCTTGAGGAGCTGCATAAAGCTGCAGTCCAGTAAAGGTCTAGAGGGAGAGAAATGACTTCTGAGCTTGATTTCCTAATTCAAGGTCATTGCCTTTGCATGGGGGACCACCAGAACGTGGCTAAACAGAGTGGAAGGACAAGGAGATCAGGAGAGAAAATAAGGAAAGATGAATATCGAAGTAAGAGAGAAGAGGAAAGAAGCAAATGGTTTAATCTGTGTGCAAGTAGACAAGTTCAACACTGACTGCAAGAGACAAAATTCAGCAAATTCCAGCTGTGAATTTGGCTACAGGTTTGTACTTACATTTCTTGAGGCAAGCTATTCAATTCACTGCTATATTTAATTGAAATCGTAGACTAAAACAAAAAGAAAAATTAAATTCTCTCATCTGGCCCCTATTTGAAAATGTTTTGATGAAAAGAAGAAAGGTCTCACCTAAAGAAAAAGCTAAGTTTAATACATGTGTCATGGCTACTCCAACAGGTTTTAAGCTGACTGTGCAGCCAAACTAAGAAGTTGAGTGCCTTTAAATATTTCCTTCAGCGCTGACTTGCTAAAAAAATAGTTTTCTAAAAACGCAATCTTTGTGGACAATTTTGATTCAAAAACGAAAACTGGCATTTACAATTAATATTGTGCTGCACTCCTGCAACAGATTAGCTCCTCTAAAACAACACAAAGCAGTAACAATCTCATTATGGTTACAGTAACCAGAAGCACTCTGCAGTCAACATTGTCAGATGTTTCTGGGTCCATCTGACATCCTTCTAGCATGTTAATTACGCCATTCGGACTGCCAGTGCCTAACATCCACTGGCTTGGCAATTAAGCTGGCAAGGTCTCAATTCCGAACAAAGGACAGCTACCAGATATTCTGTCAAGTCAGATAATTTCTTACTGAAAGTATGCACTTGAAAAAGGCCCAGTTCTTCTTAAGCATGCTCCGTGTCAAAATGGAAGAAGAAAACCATCTTGGGGGGGGGGAACCACCTTAATAGCTAACAATATTTAGTGAATACAATTAGGGTAACCTATCTTAAATTAAAACCAAGATTTCCACCATAAATATGCATGACTTGAATATACTACTTAGCCTGTACTGCCAAGGAGAACACAGCTCAAGGAGTTACTGTTACAAAGGGACCTCAGCCCTGCAGTTGGGATGAGACTTTCACCATAAGCAGACAGATACCATGGCATTCTGGCAAAGCCAGAAGCAAGGAATGCGAAACACAGACAAGAGCAGAGAAATCACAACGGGAATGACAGTCTGCTGGAGGTCACAGCCATGAGTGAGAGGCCTTAATGCACACATGCTGCCTTCCTCCCTTCTGTAGGAAAAAAAGGCAACTGAATGAGGCCCCAGTCACATCATCAGCTCTTACAGACACTTGCATGAAGCAGAATTTCTTAGAAGTATTTTTTGGCTAGTAGAAATTGCAAGGATGTGAAGTCTATCACCTGGGTAACAGTGAAAGCACATAACACATCTGTTTGATTTATACAGAAATGATGTATGTTCTAGTTAATCCAATAGCAATGTTTGCATTTTTCTTTGTTGAAAAATGATTTAATAGCTTCTATTTATTAATTAATTTATTATTCATGACCTGAAGGGAGAAGTCGACATGAAGAGAAGAAGTAGGATCTCTACCATAACCTTCAGTCATGCACACAAAACAGTGTCACATCGGCACAGACTGAGACACCTATTGTAAACTGCTTCTACAAGCAAGGTGAAAATTAAAGGTGAAGTACTGCAGCAATCTAAAACAAAAAACAATTGCCAAGGAAAGATGTCAATGGCATCCCAATTCCTTGCTCCATGAACATAAAAGAGAGGGCTAGGAAGAATACAAAGACACCAATCCTTTTACACCAGAGCTCAATAACCCTTCCAATCAAAACGAGGACTCACACAGAAAGCACAGCCAGCCACTGCAGAAGAAATACCAAGAGCCCCAAGCCCCAGCGCTCTTAAAAGCTGTACATTTCATTTTAACACACTTCGGCTACTGGGCAGTCCTACTATTTAAGACACCTTAAGATAAGCCAACTTGTTTAAGTACTCTGCTTCAGATTTTTCAGTTCCCAGAACAAACAGAAGCAGCTAAAATGGGTAATATTAACTCACAGAAGTGTGTGTTTCTCTATTCACAGAAAAATTATACTAGTAGCTATAATCTTATGTTAATTGATCCATGCCAAATACATACATGCAGTAACATGTCTTGCTCCCTGTTGCTTTCAGTTCAAAGCATTTACGAACAGCAGAATCATAACCATTTGTTGGGTTTTATCTTGTTTTAAACACCAGAAAAAGAGTTCTGTCCCTATTTTAGAAAGGTTAAGAGGTGAAAAGCAGCAAGCTGGTTATTCTGGCACTACTGAAGCAGAATTATTTGCCTTGCCATACTATTTCCATTTTTATGATGACTGCTCTCATCTCTTTTTCATGTACTACTTTGTCTCTGCCAATACAGAAAAATTTACTATGATTCTACTGTAAAGAAATTGAAACCATTTCCTAAGACCCACATGGTTTTATATTTATAATTAAGACCAGTGAAGGGTGATTAATTGAAATCACATCACAAAAACTCTGGCAAGTTATATTGAAAACAGCTTTTCTTGCTGCTTTTTCTAAGAAATATTGGTGTGCAGAGGGCCCAGAAAACATGAACAGGGAGCGTACTACAATTCAGAGAAAGCACAAGCCAGTAGGAAAAAAAAAAAAAAAGAGAGGAATGAGAAAGGACCTATTTCAATGCCTGCCTTTTTTTTTAAAGCCTGCAGACTGATCACTAGAAATTGGGCAATTACAATAAACCGGTTAATCTAGTTCAGTGACAGCTTGACCTTACAGAGTCCCAAATAGTGCATTTTGTTAATAGTGGAGACACAAAGGAGAGATGAAGGATGTCTTCAAAAGGTCAAGTAACCCACTAAATACAGCGGCGGTAAAACTGAAGAGTATAGCACATGCCAGAAGGCCTAGCAGTGAAACATGCAGACACAAAATAAATTTGTGAGTGGGAAGAACACAGAAAGACTGGCAAGAAAAAAGCACTCGGGAGACCAACAATTCCAGGGTAAACAGCAGCAGTGGTGCCAAGTGTGAGCTGGCAATGTAAGCATGTGCCAAAGTGCATTTGGAGCTACCACCAGAAGCATCAGTAAGTGCCTGAATCATTACATCTATCCCTCTCAGCGTATTTGTCTTGTGGCTGCTGTGATACCTGCTTACATAAATATTAGGAGGCATGCAGTAGTAACGGACATCTGAAATTAATATTTTTCATACTTGACACTGACTGCAGAGAACTTTTTTATGCCTAGGCAGAGGAAAAATAAGCAGAAAAAAAATACACAGAAACACGTAAAGAAGGAAACTAAGGTCAACAGTAAAGAAAGTGCACACTAAGTTTATCCCTACCACTCCGTCTGGAAAGGGAATAGGTAATTAACGGAAGAAAAAAACAGGTGAATCATTTGCAAAAATGTGAATCATGCTATAGTTCCTGCTATTGCTCATGTTGTTAGTGGGATTAACATGCATTTCTGGTGAGACCAGTAGGTGTGGAACTGCCCTGCTTTTAAAATGTATGTATTTGTGAGTATACATTTGATATACAGCTGTTAAATCACGTTTTCAGTATCATAAAGTCTTTCTACTTTTGCTCCCAAAACAAAGAGAAACAAAAGAAGAACAGAAGAGGTCAGAGAACTTAATACAGGCACAGGATGTTTTAAACTATGGACACACCATGCATGCAATCTTTCTGATCTCGGACGTGACTGAGATACAGCACACTGCTCACTCCAGTTCAAACTCACCCTACACTCACCAGAATGGCGCAGGCAGAATTGAGAGTGAGCTGACATGGGTAACCACAAAGCAATAAGGAAAGCTTGCAGATCTAATTTTAGTTCTGCCAGCCTGGACAGTGTCCTCTTAACAAGCAGCAAATGTGATAAAACTGATGAACAGGCCTGACCGTCAGAAATACAGAAGCAGTAACTCTAGCACACAAGTCTTATTTGCATCTTTAATGTTTATAATCTTCAGATTTAAGAGACAGAATATGGCTGCACATCTTCTCTTTTAGTCTGAAGGCATGCCTTTTAATACAAGCAGCTAAGCAACTGCAAATACTACACAGTCACCACTCTCTGTAAGCCAGCTTCCAGTCTGACTCCACCATTAGAAGGCTGTGGCACACCATTACCGTTCAGATGCCAATTTTCTCCTCCCTAATTATATTTTTCCTTCTGCATGATTCAGTGACATCTCTGGTTTCTGTGGCATTACAAAAGCAGTGAAGGATTGCTGAGGCCAAAAATTCTAGACTCAAAAACCTCAGCTTGAGCAGTTATTTATTAAACAAATAATAGATTTCATACAAGCATCTTGGAAATCAGCAAGATATTTTGATTTCCAGTCACAGTGCCAGAGGCTGTAGGTGCCTCTCAGATCTGAAAACATACAGAAATTAAAGGGATGCTATGAATACAGTATCGGACACGATGACACTGTATCAGCCTTGCAAAACTGCACGCAAATCTACTTGTCTGTAACTTGCTGAAATGATTGTAATGAAAGAACAAATAGTGTTTTACTTGCTTTCAGAAAAAGGTAATCGTCCTTAGTAGGTTGAAATAATTTTGCAAGGCTGCTATATACTAAGCTGCCCATATAATGCTAATACATCTCCATGACAAAACCAAACAAGCTGCCATTCCCTCCAGCTCTCCTACCAGTCTCACTGGTCCCTCAGAAGGGAAGATGGCCTTCCTCATCTGCCCAGGGGCCACCTAAACACTAACTCCCACTCTCCATTGAAACTATGCTGTTAACGTACCTCAGTTAGAAGTACTACAGCTCAGGTAACATTGTCCACACGATTTTGTAAAGCTATAAACTATGTGTTTTCTTAGAGTTGTTATATGCATAACCTTGTTATTACAAAACCTAGTAATCTTTCCAGCTGTTAGCCATGAAGGCAATGGGAAATTAGATTGTCCAGGAACTGCATAATTTCAGTCTAGGTGTTAATTAAAAGAAATCAGCAAACGCATGAAGGCTTGAATTGGTAACGTAATAAAAGCTCACATTTAGGTAGGATCAAAATCTAAGTCTATAGCCACAATAAACCTTAATATTACTCTACTGTGTTCACTGATGTCGAGACCTGCAAATTGCAGTACCTTTGCTGGTAGAATACACAAATGTCCATTTTATGAAAAGTTGTTTAAGAATATGACCGAGCTTTCATTAGGCCTCTGTGATCTAAACTTCTGAAGGGCAGATTTTAATCGTATGTGTGTCAATCAAGCTCCATCCAATTGTCATGGAAACACACCGTCATTCCAATGAAGAGTCAAATGATTAACTTGGCTGCTGGAACAGAAGTTTTATTGCCGCAATTTACTGAAACTGCCTGGTTTGCATACATTAAGCTCCATGGAATCACAGTAATGGCAATGCTGCTGGACAGAGTGCTCTGCCAAGACTTCAAACAGATTTAATATATAAATTCTTTGTAAAAACCATGCATTATTCTGATCGTATTTAAGCTAGCATGATGTTACAGGGTACAGCCCATTCTATAAGACTCCTATGTTTTTGTCTGTTTCTCTTCCCAGCACAAGTTCTGCCTCCAAACATGACTAGGCAGGTTCATTGGTTTAACTGGGAACGTAAGGCATAAGCAAGGCCAATCGGGATTAATGCACTGCTTTGAAGAGTACTGCAGATTCCTGTAGCAGCAGTTACTGTGATAACCTTACATTGCTGAGAGGTGATTTTCTGAGCAGTCACAATAGTTAGGTCATGATTGCTTTCCCCAGTCAAGAAACCCACTTCCTCAAAAAACTGAATGCAGAAAAAGCAGAACTTTTCTTTTTGCCTCCATGAAAATGTATTAACTACAGTCCTAGTTAACTGCAGTTTCCATGCATGTGAGTGCCAACAGACTGAAGCATTAACCAGGCCTTCTGCATGCACGGGCTGAACAATCAGAAGACTAACCTCTTCATTTCTTGAGTGACAATGGCGAACACACAGGTCTATACGCATTAACAACTGCACTACAAATTCTAATGGGAGTGCTGAAACATAATTTTAGAAGAGGAAGAGCTTTTTATGGTCTGTCTACATATCTTTATATTTAGCTATTTCGCTTCAGTGTATATAATACTTTTATACACTAACTTCAGTGATTCTCACATTGCAGAAAGGATTAAGATCACATCAACTCATTCTGTGGAGAAATCAGACAACCTTAATTGGCTGTAAAAGCATTAGACTGCAGAAACTATACAGGCTAACTCTGGAAAACTGCAAATACAAGAAAAGAATGAAGATTTTGTTTACTAGAACTATGTTACACAGCAGTATAAAACTAGATTGCACACTTCACCCAGTACAGAAACAGGCATGAGCCACTGTTTACTGGGGCAGTAAGGGTTTGATGGAAACAACAGCAGTGATAAACACTTACCCACACAGGGAATCAAGTGCAGTTGTTATGAAAGGTAGGATGAGGTGTGGTCACTCTCTTACTCAGTNGTTCAAGCCATATCGCATTTGTGGGACTTTTAAAAAATCACAGTTTAATGGAAATAAATTAATTTTAGTGGCAGAGGAATACTTTTTCCTGGTTTAGAAGAGACTGTCCACAGCTGGGCATCCCATCATTTAATGTTTCCATTTCATTAAAGAGGATGTGATTAAATCAAATAGTGTAAACTGCATACAGTGTTCATCTTGAATCATATCTGGTAATATAAAGTCACCCAGTCATAACCTTGAGATTTCATTCTCCCACCACAGCTCTAGTAACTCTACATCTACTGTAAAACTGTTTAATATTCACTTTGTTCCTTCTGTATGTAAAACTGCTCTTCTGAGTCCAACCAAGAAAGAAATCAGATCATTAAAAAAATCCTCTTTGTACAGAAACACATGAACAAGGCTAAAAATGTCACTAAGTGCTGTGTTTCCCTTTCAGTTTATTACACCAGTTTACTCAGAATCATTCACCATAGTCAGCCCTTGGACCTAAATTTCTCCACCCTATTAATAAATGTACTGCCCAGGACAACAGGTACTACTGCAGATTCTCATTACACAGAGAAATATTCCCATTTGTACTTGAAATGTATGCATAAATGTATAGACTGTGACAACATTTACCTTGAAGAACAAGCTGTGACAGTTAGTGTGTTTCATTAAATAAAAGAAGTGATGCAGAATTGCAGTCTGTACTCACACCATTAGTCCTACTGGAGTAAAGAGAAATGCCACCAGTGCTACTGCCCTCGAGCCATGGTTCAGAGGGCATGAAGCTTCATGCTACCGTATCTAAAAATATGTAGAAACTGGAACAAATTCAACCTCAGTGCAGAGGACCAGCGTTAACTATTTCAGCTGTTTCAGTACTCCAGACTTCTACTTTAACAGTGGCCAATACCTGATGTCAAGGAAAGATACAGAGACTAAATTACAGTGCTACTTTCTCATGATGATGCTACACACTGAAGGAATGCAGTCTTCTATCCTGGATAATGAATCTAGATGTTTTCTACTGCTGTAGTAGAACTTCTACAGTACAGTCCAAATAGTACAGAAGAGCACAGCAAGCCATTTTCTGAACTCCTTGCAATACGGTACAGAACCGTGGTTTGCAGTCAGATCCTTAACTGCTACATCTTTCCATCCAAAGACTTGTTCTGAAAGGAAAGGCAGGGAATTACAGAATCCACAATAGACCGTAAATTACAGAATTTGAGGATGCTTCTGAACACTTCTGAGCACTGAAGGCATTAACGTTCCGCATATTTCCTATAATACATTATACTAGCTTTCTCATGGAGAAATTGGCCAAGTGTCTTTGGATTTATCCTTCCTCCATTCCACCTCCACAACACTGAGCCAAGAGCTCTTTTTTTTTTTTTTTTCCATCTTCTCAGTGTTGTCATAAGCTTCTATGACAACCTGAGAAGTACAGAGTTTTGGAAGAGAAATTTGAGGCAGATTTTGGAGTATACCATATTTTTAGTAAGCTAAACAGGGCTAAGCCATATGGTCCTACATTTTAATGTGATGTAATCCAAAACTACTTTTTATTTATTTATTTATTTTACAACCTACAACAGTCCTTGTCTTTACAGTATTTTGCACTTCAGATGAGTCTTCTAAAGCTGTCTGTTTTGCCTGCAACCAAATTTGTTAATTTGTTCTGGAAGATCTCCAGGATGAGAAAGAAATGGGACACCGCAATCTCAAACATCACCTGGGATTTTCATAAGTCACTAGAAACAAAGTCCTAAACACAACCCTGAGTGCTGCATGCTTCACCATGAATGAAATTAATCTAAGACACTCTCCTGTAGTGTATGTCCCCAAGGTGAGTTGAGTCCTTCTGTTTCTGTAAACGTAGAAGGACCAAGTTTAATTAAACCGACAGATTATGTTTGGATCTCAACTTCCACCATTCACAATTACTTCATGATCTTAAGCAGTCAGTTAAAAAACCCTGTCTCTAAAACCTAAATGCAGTTCTGGTCCACGACAACGCACAAGAGGTGCCAAAACTTCATATCCGTTTTGAAAAACAAAATGACAAAGGAGTATTAAAAAAATAAAAAACATTATGACTGCTGTACATTAAATTGCCTGTTTTTATACACACACATATAACATGTTCATCATAGGCAGTGCCCAAGATGTTGTAGTTCAGGCAGGATAATGCTTGCTTGAATCTATGAACTTCTGTTCCATTTTGCCTCTCATTTAAAACTGATTACTAGCTGCTTATTCTATCTCTAAAACTGGGATAATTCAGATATTTAATGCAACTATCTGTGTAAAATCTTGTTGGATAGTGCTTTGAAGATATAAAAACCAAACAAAAACAACTGCTGTTTAATCATTAGAATTACCTAGTAGTGAATGAGCTACTGCTACAGAAAAAGGTACCAAAGCCTAAAGCAGAATTTCACTTGTCTGGATTCTTTACTGGATAGATTTAATTGACACACCAGCAGGTTATTTTGCTGAACTCACTGCTTGTATTCTGGTTCCACTCACAGATGAATCAATGATGTTCAAATCTTGTTACTTGCCTCTGTAGTTTCAAAATATCTGACTGTGCAAATTATTATTTTATCTCCTTTGATTTGGGAGGCTAGCTGTGTTGTCTCTTCATGACAATATTCCGCATATCTCCTCTTTTAGCATTTCAGTACAGCTTATACTGAAATGGACCCCATTAGCCCCACACAAAACAAATGAAACAGATCTGCCAGGAAGCTTGTTAAGACAGGAGGATGAAGATCAAACTCTTGCAGCATATCTCAAGGCCTGACTTTTACAGTGGTCACTTAGCATTTTTTGGACAAACTGCTACGAGGAATGTCAGCCCTTAAGAGCAAACAACCTACCTTAGAGACTGACACAAATGTCAAGCCTTTCGTTGGGTTAATGCCTGAAATTGCTCCAGCTCTGGTTACCCAGTGGCGTAAGGCAGCAGCCAGGACAGTAGTGGGATACGCTCTCTCCTCTGGATAACACGTGCCCTCTCCTGGCAGATCCAAGCAATATTCCAGCATGGCTGGCGCATGCCTGGATGAAGAAAACCCAGTCTCTCTGCTAGTAACATCAACATACATTACTGAGTCTTTACCAAATTCTGTCACTCATGGACAGACAGAAAAAGCAAAAGAGGTTAAGATAGGACAGAAAAGATGCTTTTTAACATTAAATAGCACAGGTTTATTGATTAGTGCCTTGAAGTAGGCTCCACTGTGCAGCCTGATAAATCCACGTAGAGCTTCTTAGAAACTACACTCCTTTGAGAAACAGATGTACAGTGTCAGCAGAACCTCTGTTGTGCCTTTTAACCTTACAATCACAACAGGATTAAAGTAATCGACTGAAAATATCTTATGTGACTCTTTACGCAATGTTATTTTTCTGAGTTGTCATGGTATTTCTGCTTCCTCAACTATTCAGGCAAGTAACTGTTCCAAGAGAATGTTTACAAAACAGCTAAATTTGAGGAAAAAATAAAAATACATCTGCAAAAGCAAGTATTCAGTCACTAATAAATTAAATTTGATGCGCAAATCATATGTTCCATGCACCTCATATCAAATCCAGACCATCTTGAATTCCAAATATTAAAAATCAGTTGTGCCTATGGAATAGAAATAGACAGACCTTTAGAAAAGAAAAAAAAATATATATTGGCAAATAAGTGCCACTTGATATTAAAAGTCCTATCATTGCTAAGAAATATTTAGAGCGGAGAAGTCATACTGACTTGTAAAGGGCAGAACTTGGAGACAATAACATGAAGATGTTCCTAGCGTGTTGTCAAAGGACAAAGGCCTTTGTACCTCCTCCTCTAATCAAACTGCAGATAAAATGCCCACTCTAATCTGATAATGACATTTTAAAACCCAGAACTGATAACGTTGTTTGATTCAGGAAGCAAGACTTCGGCAGGAAAAAAAAAAAAAAAAAACTATGTGTGGACTAACCAGGAAGGAGGTGCTTTTTGGTTTGTAACATTTATTTTAGAAGATTAAAGCAGACACTTTCACAAAGAGATCCAAGCAAAGATTTTTGAAGATCTCTTCAAGTGGAATTACAATGGAAATGGGCAAAATATGAAACATATACTGTTAAGTATAACATAAAAATGTATCACCTTCCCTCCTGGTTGGGTTGCCCTGCAATATTTTAAGACTACATTTCTTCTTCCAGGTGCAGGAACAGCAAACAGGCATGATTTCTGCCTTCTACCTAATAGATCCTATACAATCTCAGGCATGCTGCAGATCCTCATACTTCCCCCCTCCTACATCCTTTCTTCATTTTCCCCAATGACACTGCTCATGTTTACCCATTATCCCATATGGAATTACAGCAAGTAAGCCTAAATGAAAAATGAATCCAGTCCTGTGGACAGATGTGCTGCTCTGAGAATCAGCAGGGCAAGAACTGGTTTCTGGTGGATGCTGGAATACTGTTAACTTGACATGCTGTAAATATTGCTGTTAACAGACAATAATGCAACATTAAGGGTTACTGAAGCAACATTCCTCTTTCCAACTCATGCACTTCTTGCTCTGTATCCCTTTTTTCCTCCCTCTACTCTAAGCAGAGCACCAGAACTAACTCACTAGCACAGTCAGAGATCTCTTGTTCCAGACTGCTTTCAGGTTCTGTACCACCGATCCATTTCACCAGATCCATAGACGATTATAAACCTACCCCCATCTTATTTTCCCCAAGGAAAAGTGAAAATGAAGAGATGTTTCTTATCTCATTAATTCCACATTGGTGCAGAGCTCTACAGCTAAAATGCTCATCAGAGCCAAAAGCTTGGGCATGTTAGAACTTGAAAACAATCTAAACATCAGTTGTTTTGAGTTATAGACCCAGGAGACCAAGTCAATCTGAAAAGACTAAGCTTAAAATAATTAGCCATTCAGAGCTGTCTATGAGACATGCTTCACCTGAAAAATAAAAAAAGTGGGTGTGAAGTACGAGTACAAAATTGGTTCCATTGGACAAAATGACTTAAAATTCCATCTTCATAATGGTCATATCCAGAATACCCCTTGCTCAATGCAGGCTTTAAATGTAGAATTTTTTCCCCTGTATGTCAAGCACAGAGCATTGAATGCTACTGACTTAGAACACTGAACATAAAGCACCTCAAGCTGCACCAGATTTATGACATCTCTATAACTGGACTGACTATCTCTGGCATCTGTTTGGGAGGCACAGCAGAAGGCAAGTTCATCAGTTCAAACCTTGCTTATAAATAGATTCTGCAGATGCATTTCATAGTAGATATTGTAGACGCTCTATTTTCCATCTGAGCAGTTTGCATCTTTTAGGTAATGCACATACATAAATACAGAGCATTAACATAACAGCTTAGGAGCTGCAATCTGTTGTGTTTTAAGCTACATAAGAATTTGCTGTTTTATGATGGCATGAAAATGGTTGTTAGATTCAGCTGCAGGTTAACACACAGTACCCAGTTTTCACTTCTGTTTTAAGCTGGGTGCTAAGATCATGCAGCACACAGAACAAAAGGTTAACTTAAGAATGAGCAACCACTGCCAGACGCCACGCAGCACAGCACAACTGGCAATGTTCCCACCAGCAAAGCCACCTGGGAAGGGCTGTCTCTCACCCATGCCACAGGTATCCAGCTGTCAGCCACGCAGACGGGTCCCTACATGTCAAACAGCAAATCCACTTCCCAAAGCTAAACCATCTCATAAATTCCAGTCATTCAATATTATAATTACGTTTCTGCGGCTTAGGTTGTGGCAACATGGAATGAAGCAGGCAGGAAGAGAAAGCTAATTGTAACAAGTAAAGTTCAACTTTGTACTGAAATCTTTTTGTTGTAAATAATGGACTCAGAAAGGAAGGACCACTATTGATGAATCAGGGATAGAACAAACACTTCATCATTTGCTGAGGTCATTTAGTCTGTCAATACAAAAAAATTTGGAAGCTTCTAATTCAGTTCTTCACATAAGGCCCCTGCTGTGAACAACTTCACAATGAAATTTTCAGCATTTAACTTCACATAAAAAACAGTACTTGTAGCTTAGTACTTCTCTCTCAGGTACTAAGTCAAAACTCCAATCCCAGACAGAAAGCATCACCAGCTTTTTAGAGTTCAGGTAACTTCTCTGTACAGGTAGTAAATCAGAGCACGCATCTCAATCCAGCAAGGGAAATCCAATTACCAATATATTATAAATATTTTACGCACTCAATGGAGTTCTGTTCCAAAGATGGTCTGCATCAACCTAAATCAAGCATCCAATTGATAAATACCATTTTAGGTGTCTTTTGTCACCATTTTAGTAGTCATCGCAATGATACTTAACAAGAAAAATCATACAACTAAATTTCTGCAATGACACAGAATGTAATCAATCTGCTAAGATCCTTCAAACCATAATCTAGGGCTCAGACACGTGTAAGTTCACAGTGTCCATAAAATATATTACACTGCGTCTGCAGTAGAAATCTCCATATTCTTGCCTCCTTACTCTCCTATAAAACAGAAGAGTAGAATCACTCCCCTGAGATTCATAAACAGACTTCAACTTCACTCAGGAAATTCTCCATCCTTCTCTTTACAACAGAAAGTTCTCCCACTTCAACCTATTTTTTTTTGCAGCTTCAACATAAACAATAGATTTCATGGCTTGGAGAATAATACAGAAAATCCTTCATCACTAGATATAGGGGTAAAAGAAAAACAGGGCCAGGAAGATTTTCTAAAATCTATTTACACCTTGTTTGACAAAAGAAATCAAAATACACTTGTACTAAACAAAGGCATCTTTTCCTCATTTCTTCCTGGTTCCACTAAAGTATTTCTTTTCGCTCCACCTATTCTAGGTGCATGTGTAATGTAAGTTCCATAAGCCCTTACCCAAAGAGAATAGCTTCTGCTAAACAAAGAAATCAGCATTGCCTACGGTCTGGGAGATTTCCCAAAGAGAAACAAGCTCCATGGTAAAGGTCATTAGGAATAAGAGACATTCTTTAGGCTGTGCTGAGTACAGAGACTTCTTTTGGTAGAAGTACGCAGGTAGGGGATGAGTAAGCATTAGTTCCAGACTCCTCCATCCCCCACTTTCTAGGTACATTCAGAGAACCAGCCACTTTGACCCGCTTTTCTGTTGGTTTTGGTGTCATGTGCTACAAAACCCAGCATTATGCATACTAGGACAAATCTATTGTACTGCGCTGGAAATCCTCTCTAATAGTGCGGGGGATGCTAGCAGTAAGGGCAGTAAGTCAGCTGGCTGCTGTTATCATCAATCAAGCATGAAGGCCCTGCTATTGTGCAGTCTGAATTCTTTATCTAACTGATTAGTCATACAGGCCAACTGTATTACAGTAGTGCTTCCCAACTCCCACTACAGGACTCCTCCATTTGGAGTATTAAAAAACCCAGCTGATGAAATCAATGTTGCATGAAACGTGCTTTGGAGAGGAAGGAGAGGAAGCAAAGAAAGGAGAGGGAGAGATACAACCTCCTTATCCCCAAAGACCTACATGCAAAAAGGAAACAAGTGAAAGCTTGCAGATCAATTTGAATGCAAATAATGCAACAAGAAACCACCAAGACAAACACCAGAAAGCTATTTTAAGGTTCATGGTAAATAAAATATGCAAAGAAATGAAGCATAGTAAGGAAACAATTTTTATTGGCAGAATGAGCATCTCTCTCCAATGTTTGTTAGGCAACTGAGAAAGACATTTCAGAAGAGGAACAGTAAACTACTAGGCTGCACTTGATTTTTGCTCTGCTCAGGAAAGCCTTCTATTTCAATGGCCCGTGTAAGGAAAACAAACAGAGCCCTTAAAAAAGATCCTATTATTTTCCATATCACGTTTTGTATTGTTCCCCATAGAGATCTTATGTCAAAGGTGGCCTCTCTTGACTTTGCAGAAAAGTTATCACTCAGCAATTTCTACCATCATTGGTATCAATGGTCAACCATCATTGGTTTCCCATCAAGGGAAAACAAACAAACAAAAAACCAACACAACAACCTTGTTCCAGAACCTGATCTCTGGACTTTCTGGACTGTAATCCATTTCTCTCTTTTTTAATGCACACGCATGCCTATTATTCAAGGACTTGATAACGAGCTATCATACGTCACCCCAGAATCACCCACCTTGCTGCCTTGCTGACCTACAAACTCCTGTAGTTTCTACCACATTTCTTCTTTTGCTGAATGTCACACTTAGTTGCAAAAACCTCTGAATGTAACATACAGCCTGATCATACCGGAGCCAAGAGTTTAATCTAAAAGGATGCACATTTAGCATAATAATCTCCACATTATACAGCCAACAGCACCATAAGAAGATTCTTTACCCATAACTGCCCACCTCTGATAAATGTCTCTCATCTTGCACCTTTGACAAGCAATTTTTTTTATTATTATTTAGATCCATCCTGTTCTACAAGTAGAGTCACCAACACAGAGACATCTTTTAGTTTGCTTTTCTCCACCACCTGGCACCACTCTCCTGTTTTAGAGTTCTCACATACCCTGGCAGTCCCGGTTACTTCTCCAGAAATGGCTGTACCCGAAGTGACTCTCAAAGGGCTTTTCTCTTGCATGCAACGTATACAGAGCCAGGGTTCTGCTGTTTAAAATTTTCCATTCTCATCATACCTGCTGGTTTCAATATTCAGAAGTTAAAGCACTGCTGAGATGGCATCCAGTGGGATTTCAGAGCTGAATGTAAAGAGGAATTACTTAGAAAAAAGGCTTGCAATGGCACTGTCCTGCAGTCAAAAAATATTCCGGTTGCCAAGCCCCTTCCCATCAAAATGCTGAGGATATGAGAGAAATGAGGAAACCCACAGACATCCCCGCTGCCCTTCAGTCCTGGTCACATAAACCTACAAAATGCATGTGCACAGAATTGACTGTAGTAAGTGGCAGATAAATAAAAACAAATCCAGTTATAATCACTATCAATAAGCAAGAGAAAAAAAAAAAAAACCAAGTTTTGTATGTGGATATTTTCTAGTATATTACTGTTGTCTTCTGCCATACATTGACACACATATAGACAATTCTAAGACAGAAATAAGAGCCATTTGCACTGTATTTTCTTGACAACAGGAGTTGATTTTTTTCAGTTTAATATTCATCCTCAGGGACCTAACCACAACTGTCATCACAGCAAGATTTTTTTCAGCTGAGCTGCTTGGGAAAGGACTGACTTAATTTTCCTCATTTGTACTGTGCCAGGCACAGTATGGTCTCAGTCCCAGCTGAGGCCCCCAGGCACTGTCACAACCCAGTCACCAGACAAGCAAGGTGACGTGCTCAGTGCTAAACTCCTCAGTTTTAGTAGGCAGCTTACAAGGTGCAAGGATAAAGCACTTCAACAGTGGTAAGCATGACTTCATTGTACTTTTAAAATAAAGCTTGATTTTTACTGCTAATCCTCCATTCTCTCTCCTGCATTTGTTACCACCTCTGTGTTACACTAGGGATAGAATTTACATTTATTATTTGTTCTGAAAGGTGCTTAGCTCACCCCAGGATACCATAAAATTAGGACTATATACAGTGGGACAGAGGGTTAAAATGACTTTTTGGTTGCTGTTGCTATCATTGCTGAATAAAAAGGCTGAAACATTCATTTTTTCAGCCACTAATGACAGGATAAGTGTCAGACATAACTCAAAAAAAGTTCCACTAGAGCTCTCTGCAGCTTACATACCTGTTAAAATTATTCATATTTGATTCCACCCTCAGAAAGCCAGTCCTCTTCCGCCTTTTACTGTTTATATTAGATATAGTGAGTCATGAAAATAAAAGTGACATGAAGCCACATTTACGCTAAAGAAATCATCCTACATCTTTTCAGATTCTCTTGCCTGCTATTTCTGTAGCATGCCTCCTATTGAGCCTGTGAGATTGATTACCCAAGCGAGGGCTAAACACATATTTTTGACTCCAGTTATTTAGATGCTCAGATTCTCATCTTGGCATGCCAATTTAGAGGAAACAGATGCATTATCCATCAGTCACAGAATCTGAATGAGCATACACACTGCTGTCTCTGACCAGTGCCTACAAACAACAAAATGAAGCTAATGCTAAGCAAAGATTATCATCTTTCTGTCATCTTTATATTAGGTTCCTTTTCTTTATGTTTATGGAAGTCATGAATTACCTAGTAGAGATGTCCATCTTTCTGCATATAAGAGGTCAAGTGCAGGATACGAAGCTGAGTTTTTTCCACCCCCTGTTTAGCTGGAGCTAAAACAGTTATGGTTCAAGGTTTATGACTGAGTCATGCCTAACCAAGCTTCAAACTACTCCCATGCGCCCACAGTCTTGAAAGGATGTCATGGAGGGTTTGAAGAGCCTGCTTTGAGCAGGGGTTGGACCAGATGACCTCCAGAAGTCCCTTCCAACATAAATTATTCAACAATTCTAAGACTAAAATCACTATGGTTTCCAACAGCATACACCATGTAGCAAGACAACAACAAAATTCAAAAGGGATGTACACCCTCAGGCTTTATTCCTTTGAATTTTCAGGAGGTCAGAAGTTGACAGAAACTGGGCACTGGCAATTCCTGTTGCAGACAAAGGAAATTACAGACCCTCATCCCTTCAGCAGGCTTTGCTTACAGATTTTAGTACAATTACTCACATGAAGAAAGCATCTGGTGTAAAAATTCTGGTAAGACTTTTACTCCATCTCGCCCATCACAGTATGCACTCACACACGCTGTCCTCATCACCAAACCAGCCCTGTTTTTCACCCTGCTGACCTGCCTTAAAACCAACACTTTCCTTTACTATTGACCAGCAGAATCGGAACACAGGAACAAGACAAGCACGCCCACAGGCTGACTGGCTTACCTTGACATCGCTCCAAGTCCCTATCTACCTGCAGAGCCAGGAGTTACTCATCATGGGATAATTTCAAAATTCTATTTTCTTCATGGAAAAGAGCTGGTACAACCTATTAGCTACAATTTCATCAGGAGACTGAACAGTTCTAGCTAGAACTAGCTTGAAGTGATCTTTTCACATTTGAGATAGAAAGAGACACCCCCCCCACACACACATTTCATCATATAACATTTACTGTGGTGAAGCTTGGTTTTAAAGCCAGATATAGGCAAGCAAAGTGAAATAACAATCATCTTCAGCATTGTTAACTCCATGCCTAGGCTGCATAACAAACATCACAGCTGATCATTCCAAATTATGTTCCTGTTCTAGTAAGGTAAGTTATGATACTTAATACAGCACCTCAAGCAGAAGGAGTCTTTCCTGACACGTTTTAACTGATACACCGATATGTAATTAACTTAAACTAATTCTCGAAGCACAATAAGCATTTCCAAGGTGTTTTTGCAATTCAGTGCACGATTAACATATTCTAGTTCAATTTACACTGCCGTCCCTTTATAAGATTTCTGTATGGAAATTCCATCCAGAGCGAACAACGCTCCACGCTGTGCCCAGCACAACGCCTTCATGGCTGGTGCTGCGTGGAGCTGCAAGGGATGGGGAGCAAGAGCAACAGAGAGATGGGAGATGTCTACTCAAAATAATTCTAGCATCAATTCACGTAACAAAGGATGCTCTCTTTCTGGACTTGCTGGGATCCCTGTCACTGAGATGAAGTGCATGTTGCCAGCTTCTCAGACAAATTGCTCCCATGAAAGATGTTGCTGCTTTGGAAACTCCAGAGGAGAATGTAGTTAATCTCTAGCTCTCACTTAGGGGTTGTTTATTTGCTCAGAACTGTACTTAATGTGGCAAGTGCGAGCAAGGTTGTTCTTTAGAAAGAGCTGCGAATTGCTAACAAGTTCCCTCTCATTTCTTTGAAACGTTTTTTTTTTTTTTTTTTTTTAAATTACAAAACACACCTAAGAGAATGGCTTCCTGAGCTCATCTTTTTTATCTTCTATCACACTATACATTAAATTTGAAAATTAATTGTAAAGTTACATTCTTCTGTTGCTCCTGTAAGAATTCTAAGCTATGCAGAAAAATATATGTATATATAGCTTATTGCAGCTAAATTCATCTGAATCATAGAGAAAATATGTATTGTATCAGATGATGCAAATTTTAAAATCATTTTCACTGTTACTAATTGTCTTTATGACTTCATTTTTATTTCTGCACTCTTATCTTAAAAATGAAAATACCAGTCTTGGAGACCTAGCTCAGCTGTGTTAGAAACTAAAATGACATTTATTTCTATTGCAGCTAGTTATTTTTTAAAATATGGAACTTTCCACTTTCCTGACAGAATTAAGAACAAAGCAGCTAACAGGCCCTGAATGGTAATAAAGTTCTGTGTATGCACAAGATTCCAAACAGAATTAGCTCCTGAGCGTACTACCAAATCAGTCTTCTGGCCGTGCTGTGAAATGGTAATGTTCTATCATGTTTGTTTTACTTATTAAATAATAAGACAATCAATGGGCAAACAAAATGTTACTGTTTGTGTTGTTTCCAGGAAAGGAAGCACAGGAAACAATTGCCAATGATCTCATTAGCTGGGTTTAGTAACAGACCTTCAAACATAGCCCCAAACAATCTTCAGTGACAGTACATGACCATTCTTTTATGGCCGCTACCTGTGAGAGGGGAAAAATCCCTCATTCTTAAGGCACATTCTGAAACAAGTTTTCAAAACCCAGTTTTTGAATCAAGGAAGTTAACGCAAAAAAAATGAAGTCGTAAAATAACACAAGATGCATTTTGGAAAAATGTCATGTGCTTTCTTTGTATTTTCAGTGCATAATTAATGCTGTACAGAACTTCCTCTGCAGCTGGGTTATGCTGTAACAACTCTGAAGGGGTAATCATGGGAACTGAGGTTTTTATTAGGTCCTTTAAAGAAGTATTATAAAAAAACAAAGAATTGAGAGATTCAAGGATCTGAACATGAACATGAACTAAATATTACCATCACCTCAGATGTAAATTAAAAATGCCCTTGCTGTTTCAGCAAGGGCATTTCAGCTAGTACTGCACAAAAGGTGAAGGCCTCTTGTTGTTACTCGATTTTAAGTTGTGATGCAATAGATACACCTACCCACATATCCCATATTCAGTTATTCAGCTCCTGTTTCAATTCAGAGTCCTTTCACAGGGACAGCTTATACTAAAAGATGAAGGAAACTTGCTTCACCAGAGCCTCACAGCACAACGCTCCCCCAAATGCTTCACAACTTTGCAACCCTCAGGTACCCTCATGGTGACTTCACGCTTTCAAATAAGCGATTTATTCTTTAAGCCTCCTCCCAAACACAACCACTCTCATCTCCACTTGTCTATCTCAGGCCTATGCAAAGAGGGAACTATAGTTGGGACCTCCTGGCCAGCTGGTTCACGGTTAGGGTTTGTGTTGTATCATAATGCAAATATAATTGCCAGCACTATCAATATTAGTTACCCCACAGCATCTGTGCTTAACTGTGTTATGCCTACAACATCTTTTTGTCTGATCTATTATTTTTCAGTTACATAGTTTGCAATTTGAATCAGATTTTCTTTCAGATATGAACAAAGTTTTGTTCTCAGGTAGTTGGGAACAGCTGAGAGGCACCTCAAGCTTCAGATGCTCTGGGATAGATGAAAGAGGAGTACATCAATGGAACTGAAATTCCCTTTTAAACACCCCAGAGGAAATCAACAAAGGCCAGCAGAGATCCCATGAGATCCAAATGGTCAGCAGGCCTTACTACAAAATCAGTTCTGCAACCAACACCAGAGATCAAATTACCAAGAGAACACACAGCATTTCTAAGCCCAGAGCTTTCATAACTGTTTGCCTTTTAGACTGTAGAACCATGCAACTCATGAAGAAGGAAAGGCAAGGATATCTACAGAGTCTCTAAGTGACAATAGGAGGAAGCAGACAATTAGAATCTTAGTACAGTGATCTAAATTACAGCGAAGTCTGCTATAAATGATGCTATATTACAAGTCATTAATGACTTATGGGGATAGGAAGAAGATAGTCTGGTAAAAATCCTCAGAGGCAATAGCCAGGATGTACTGAGATGATTGGAAATACAGAAGACAAATTGCATCCACATCTTGCTTCAATAGCCTACTTCTCAGCACAAAAGGCTTCCTTTGCCCTTCCTTTCTCTCTCCTACACTTCCAGATGTTCTACAGCTTTGTAGCCCCTTGGGGGCCCTGTGTTACACAGCTCCCTCCACCATCCCTAGGCAGATGATATTCTCTTCATGCATCCATCAAAACTAGTCCTGCAGGGAAATGTTTCTGAGGGACAGGCAGCACTTTCCAGCTTTTCTTGGAGCTAGCAACTGGCTCTGCAGCAAGAATATATTCTTTTGATTAAGAGGAAAAACTCTGGTACTGAGCTGACCAGGGTCTGATTTGTTTCTCTGGTGTATCATTATAGCTGGAGATAGGCAACTATTTCAGAGAGGCACAGAAACAATTATGTGCTTGGTATGCGAGTCCCAGAAGCATCTATTGCTATAATTTTCTTTGCCACACGTCAGCTTTTACTGTAATGAGACCCTGACTTAGGGGAGAAAAAAACAAAATAAATAAAAAATAAATCAATAAGGGTCATTTCAACTCTGCTGTGTCCAAGATGAAGTACCGTGTTTCATTGGCAGCAGGTGTCAAAGCAATTCAACAATAAAACCTACATATTAAACCCAATCCTTAGTCAACATAATGTTTACTGTTCTGTTTACACTTAGTTCTATGAAATTATTCATTTTCATGTATGACCTTCAGAATATATGTTTTACCTGAAGTACAGTAAAGGTGGCTGTGCAGGCAAGGCGGACTCTACAATCAGCAGCAGTGAATCACTAGGTACGTGAAGAGATAGAGAATTACAGGTAAAAGTGGAAACAAAGCCTACTTGTAGGGATTATTTTCTTCTTGCCAAGTCCCCTGCATTTTTCAGCAAATCTACTTCAGTTTCCCCTGGGTTCTAGATCTTCAATCGAAAAAAGTCACTGTGGAACTCCTACAACTCTCTGGTGGATGATCCCTTCAAAGTATGATATGCTTATTGCCCAGTAACTGAACGCAGCCATCCTACTCATGACAGCTTTTATACACCCAGCTGCCCTAGGCATAAACTTCCCTTACTCATTCAGTTGCAACTCTGAGGCACCAGGACACTATGAAGAGTTTTGATTACACTTCTAGGATACATCCAGCAACAGTAAAAGCACTGGTATAATACCTCAATGCTCCACAAGTAGGATTGAGCACTTCCAACAGTAAAGGCTGCTGACAGCTCTCAGTGTGTCCTTCCAAGACAAGTCAAGTACGGGTGGATTCCAGAAATTGAAATGTGAGGACTTTTATTTCATTCCATTATTAAAAAGACCATAGCAGGAAATCCTGATCAAATCGCCAAATTTTACCTTGTTGCAAATACTATTTTCTCATAAAACCCATGACTACGTTCGTTTGTTACTGAGAAATTAATAAAAAACAATTTAAGGAGCACAGACATCTATATGAAGCCCGGGTATTCCGTCTGTGCTCCCATCAATGCTGTTCTCTAGAAGGCAGTCCCTGCCCATGCTACACCCCCCTGGAAACTGTGCAGCCATAACTGGGAACCCATGCCAAAGCTTTATCAGCTGCACTCAACAGGTTGCATTGGTGATGCTCTGTGCCATGCTAATCATGGCTGCAAAGCTTCTGGTTAGGAACAGGTACCACCCAGCTGCCTTTGCCACAAAAGCACCACACAAATTTGCCTTCAGAAGCCTGTGTAGCAAGCAGTATGCTACTAATGTTATGGATTATGACCATGCACAAAACAAGCTACAAATAAAAGCCATGTTAATTTTGAGTCCCATGCTTGTTTCAGTAGAACATCAGTGTAGTACTAATTTCAGACTCTACTGGAAATGCAGGAAAATCACAAGCCCTTCTGACAAGCAGAGCAAAGCAGAGGCTTGGCTCTGCAAAGAAATTCTGAATAGGCATGTGGCAGGGGACTTGACTAGGAAATACAGTGTCAATACATGGAGAACTCTACTCAGAAATGATGTCCAAAAAGGTATAGAGGAAAAGCTGGAGAATTAAAAGTAATAGGATGTATGGTAGCTTCCATGAATGATGAAGTTCTTACATTTATAATTTCATTCCAGAGGATCCAAACAAACAAGTTCAAGAATGGGTAGCAGCCTTTTCAAATTAGAGGACAGGCTAAATCCTGTTTGAAAGAGCTCTTTACACATGTTAAAAATCTGCATCTATCATATGTGATACATTTTTAGCAGTTCTTTTACTAGTGCATCTGTTTTAGATGTAGTACACCAGAAAGCAAAGATCATTTTCAAGAATGGAGTTTGAGCATATGGCACACACAGCCGTCACACTCAGCAGTATCTCAGGCTGTAGTACCAAGTGCTGGAGACCAGAAGTCCATAGTCAACCAGAAGCTAAATAAGAGGAATAGAAAAGCTTTCTGAAACAAGCACTGTTTTAGAAAACCTGCATATTCACTTCCTCATTTTATGTGTCTACATATTTACATTAAAAAAAAAAAAGGCACATGCATGTCTCCAAGTTCCATTAGAATTAAATAAAAATAATAACAATTAAAAAATAACATAAAAACTTAAAACTAAATTGACATCTGAATGTTCCAGGCCTTGTATCAGTCTTATTTAACAATTATGTTTCAAAACTGATGAATAAAATCTCACCAAATCCACAAGCTCAGTAGCTATAGCAACATGCTTAGCTTCTTAGAAGAAAAAATTTCTTCAGCTGGTTCAAATAAAATAACCTGCCCTAAAATAGATGCAAAATAGCTGTCATAGCACATGTGTAGTTTCAGATCTAGAACACAACCACAAAAATCAAGTTTTTTTCAAATGCACAGTGCTCCCTTTTTACAGAAATCACAATGCTACACACTACAGGCAATGGGTCAGAATTGAGTCTGATTCCATTACTCTCCACATTTAAAAAGCTAAATGCTTTATCCCAATGCTTAGTTGTGCCTCCTAACAAATTAGGAAAATAATTATCTGTTTTCCCCTCTTCTTGTTATAATTCAAAGGCAGCATCTGTTAAAGAGCAAAAATGAACCATTTCCCCCTCATTAAAGAACGAGTGAAAAGTCATCTCAAGTTCAGATTATTTCAGAAAGTAATTTCTGTTCATCGGAACAATTTGGTATGAGTTCATTCCTTTGCATTCAGATTTCCTCAAATATTCAGATGTAATTTGACTTGTAGCCATTAATTATGACCATGTTACAGAAACTGCATGTTTCTTTAAGTTGGTATTCCATGTTAGTACTGCTAAAAATATTCTTTGGGATGCATATTGGTTATACTGTAGGATCATGCATTCCTCATAAGGAATTACACCACAAAAAGAAAAAAAAAACAGTAGAACCCTTGTGTGCTGTGGATCTGATCCATATTCTCGAGCCCAGGACAAGCTCTCCTACTAGTAACACATGAGAAAATACATACTCTTGTCTTTCCTTTAATAGTCTGGGGTTTTTGTTTGTTTTTTGTTTGTTTTCAGGAGTATTTGGTGCAAATAACAGTTTTCTTCCTGTTTAAAAGGGAACAGAATCAACTACCAGAATGGAAAGCCTTCCATGTAGTCTATCAGATACAGGGAAAAAAGAAAAAGGAACACAACAAATGGACATCCTACTCAAGATGTCAGAACACTGTCATGGCCTGCATGGGGTCATATTCCAAAACATCAGAGAAGTTGCACTGGGCCAGGCCTGTGTAGGTAGGCCCTCAGAGGTTAACATGACTCCAATCACAGTGCATTCACATTGTGCCTCCTGTTCTTTACTGCTCCATGAATCAGACACCTCATGTCAACAGGACATAGGTCTAGTTGGTTATCTGCAACAGCACATGAGGAATGGTCAGCAGACAGTTGCACTGCATTAGAAATGCTTAAGCTACATGCCCGATTGCTCCACAGGCATTGAGGAGGAGGAATGAGACAAAGGAGTTGATCTCTTGTGCAATAGTTAACAAGGCTTACAGTAGTTACTAAATCATGCAATAGCTTAAACTGTCACAGACAAAGTAAAAACACTTTATTTTTGCACTTGTGATTTTCATATTCACAATGACCTGTGGCTGGAACACCACTGCTGCAACAGCTGATAGCACTTGTTCACTTCTAGCCACATCTGGGTGTACCAATCTAATGCAGCCCCTGTGACACAACCAAGGGCACACTGACCTGTGGTATGGCAGCAAAGGCCAGGAACAGCTTCTTGAGCCAGCTTCACCATTAAGGGAAACTGGAAAAACACCTGAAGCACTAAAAAATTGTCAACTCCTTCTCAATGCCTCTCTTAAGCATCTTAACAGTTGCCCTTGTTCTATACTGCACAATGACCATGAATTTCTACCTCAAAACCAGGTTAGACAAGTTCTGCATTTCATTGTTTAGCCCTTCACTAAGCCATTGTCGGCATGTATGTCAAGGAACAGTACTGCAGATGAGCTGCCAAATGATACAGCATAGCAACATTAATCAGTCCAGGTTTGCCTGCTTCAGTCTAAATGCAATCTGAGGTCACGACATACTTACAGCTAGGAGAAAAACCAACCTGGAATTCCTGAAAGACTGATTAATGTTCCAGAGAGTCTGGCCTCAACTAAGTACATATCAATAGGGTGTTAAAGAGCAAACACAGATCTGTAAAATGAAATCAGCAGGTCTTAGAAAGAGTACTGTGCAAAAAAAAAAAAAAAGTTTAAATTTTGTAACTGAATATACTGTTCCTGTGAGTCTAACAATTTTGAATAGTAAGCTTTGTTTACAGTTGCTGGTTTTATTACAAAAATGTCCATTACATGAGCAAAAGTGTAGCATCTTTTGCAGATACAGAGTATTTGTCCACAAAGATACTAAAGACAGCAGAACAAGAATGACAGGCTGCCCATACTTAGGTACACCTGACATGACATATTTTTGCAAGTTAAGAAAATTAAGACCATTCTTAAATACAGAGCACAGACAACTCAGTGCAAGGACAGCATAATTCTTTTATGTATTTTTCATACAGAGTACCTAGTCTGATTAAAATCTTCACAATTAAAAAATAGTCTTTTCTGCAAGACTTAATCTGTTTATCAGTTAAATGTGATCTCTCGTTAAAAACTTGACAGATAATGCTAACGAGGCCCTGTAATTTTATAATCCTTGATAATGTATTCCACAGCCAGTTAAAATTATCATATGCTTTGTGTTAAAAATAGTCCTACGATATTAATCTTTTGATTGTGCTACACTGCATATCTCACGGCTGACCTTGCCTTTACGACAATAACGTGTCAGCCCTCTGACTCTCCCTGCTGAGAGTCCAACGGTGTAGACTGATGTATTCCAAGTATTTTGCAGACCAGAAAAGAAGCACTCTTCCCCCCTCTCAAGCTAATAGACAAATGCTCCAGAGTAGTT
>VXAV01004363.1:251993-264845 GCA_013399715.1 Alectura lathami
AAAAGTACTGTGCAAAAAAAAAAAAAAAAAGTTTAAATTTTGTAACTGAATATACTGTTCCTGTGAGTCTAACAATTTTGAATAGTCAGCTTTGTTTACAGTTGCTGGTTTTATTACAAAAATGTCCATTACATGAGCAAAAGTGTAGCATCTTTTGCAGATACAGAGTATTTGTCCACAAAGATACTAAAGACAGCAGAACAAGAATGACAGGCTGCCCATACTTAGGTACACCTGACATGACATATTTTTGCAAGTTAAGAAAATTAAGACCATTCTTAAATACAGAGCACAGACAACTCAGTGCAAGGACAGCATAATTCTTTTATGTATTTTTCATACAGAGTACCTAGTCTGATTAAAATCTTCACAATTAAAAAATAGTCTTTTCTGCAAGACTTAATCTGTTTATCAGTTAAATGTGATCTCTCGTTAAAAACTTGACAGATAATGCTAACGAGGCCCTGTAATTTTATAATCCTTGATAATGTATTCCACAGCCAGTTAAAATTATCATATGCTTTGTGTTAAAAATAGTCCTACGATATTAATCTTTTGATTGTGCTACACTGCATATCTCACGGCTGACCTTGCCTTTACGACAATAACGTGTCAGCCCTCTGACTCTCCCTGCTGAGAGTCCAACGGTGTAGACTGATGTATTCCAAGTATTTTGCAGACCAGAAAAGAAGCACTCTTCCCCCCTCTCAAGCTAATAGACAAATGCTCCAGAGTAGTTACTGTAATGTCTAGATGGAATTTCTTCTAGGGATATGCTATACAGCATTAAATTTTTAGCAAATCAACATCAGGCATCGGTTCTGCTTTCATCAGTTCCTACACAGGTTTTATCCTCCCAGTAGACAAGGACTTGGCACAGCCTTCTCTTCCTGTTAAGCATGGCCCTCTCCATTAGTCAAGCAGATGCATCTTTGTAATAAATCAGCTTGCCTTGTTAAACTTACTTGTTTCATTTTAAACACACTACATTTTTTTCTATCAAAATGAGCAATGTAACCTTAAAAGTTTAGATCAAAAGATCAACTGCAAATTCTCCAATCTCTTCTGGAATACCATCTATCTTCGTGAAACTTTTCATTAAAAATGCTCCTGTAAGCTTTTGAAAATGGTTTCATAGATCATTTACTTGGTTTCACAGACAACGAGCGTTTTACAAGACTCACTTCAGAAACCTCTGCTCTCAGATCAGCACCTAGCAAAATCTGAAAGTTTAAGAAAATTATTCCAGCTCATGGTAAAACACAACAGGGGTTGTTTTTGTTTAGATGACATACGGAACCTTCTATTACAGATTTTAAATGCTTATATTTGATCTGACTCAATCAAATCCTCTCCTTAATGATATGACAACACAAAACCAAAAAAGTGTTTATGCCTAGCATATAGTGCTTTCTCATTTAAGTTGCTTAGAGAAAGGACTTCATACATGAGTTTTATGACTCTACATTTCTCAAGAGAAGTATAGGCATGTACTTTCAATTAGTTTATTGAATATGCATGGTGACTACTGTGCAACTCCTCTCCATAACGACTGACCAAAGAAATCTCAGCTGAATTTACTAATCAGTTACCTTATGTCAACAGCTTTGTCACGTCAATCAAATACAGCGCTATGCTAGGAGCAAGGATTATTAGCCAGCTATGCTGTCACCACCTGAGCATAGCTACATAACTTGTCTGAAACCATCAGGCAAGATTTACACTCAGCAGTCAAGAACAAAAAGCATCTAAATGTATCATAGCTGTCATCAGGTAAAAGAGAAGACCCTGATGTCTCTGGAATAAAAAGTCCCCTTTTGAATCACAGGCATATAATCTGTAATCTTAAAATTTACTGCAAAGTAGCCAGCAAACCTTGAGAAAGTAATTTTGAATTCTGAATTAGTTAAGTGATTTCAAAGCTTACCAACTTTCTGCAAATGGGCCTAGTTAAAGATATTTGCTGGCTCTTGGCTGTGCTGAAATGGATGAGTTCCAATGGAGTGCTGTCATCCTACCAAGGAAATTAAAGCATCTCCCCTCCGGCACTGTAGACCATTATGATATTCATGACAAGATGTGAACTGTTTCCTCAACATCATGTAAACAGGTTTTAGCAGGAAAGTGTCAGCCTCACACAGAAACTTAGTATCAGAACAAACTTTTATATTTTAAACTTCCCATGGAAAAGAGTTAATACGATTCTGAAAAGAAAAAACAGCACAAAACTGAAAAATAATCAATTTTAAATAGCCTTAATCTGTCAGAAGTAGATGAAGTCAAAATCTTTTTTCATCAAAATGTCTTTGAGATCCTTTAAGTATCATGCTATCATGAAGGTAGATAGAGTAAAACACAACGTTGAATAAAACCTCTTCTGCAGGCAGAAGTTAGTACCATTACTTCACGTGTGGTGCTAAAGCAATATGCTATGTCCTGCAGAGCAGATAAAGATGCTGAGCCAATGCCATAGATTTCAGTTTATGGGTACAAAGCAAAGCTCAGTGCACTGCTTACTTCTGTGACTGGTTCTGCTGAATTTAGGGAAGTCATTTAGAAGAGTAAGCAATACCCTCACTGTAAGTATGGAGCTTTACCATAGCTACATAATATAATGAAACACTGCAATGGAAGGACAAAAAGAATAGGGGCAAAAGCAGTGTGCTAGGAAACCAGTTGTCTTCCCAAGCTGTACACTACAAAAATACACATCTCCCAAGTTACCATTCGTTGTTACCATTCTTTAATAGATTCATGCTTAGCTGGACTTGCAAGAAGGTGGACACTCCATGGACGTACATATAGGCTTTAGGCCCTTGTGTCTGAAAGTGAAGGAAAAGCGAGGAGCATCCCAAGTTTATTTTCTTTTTAGTACTTAAAGCAGCAAACCAACAGCTACAATAAAGCAAACTTAGCTTAATTTTTTTTTAAGCATTGTAAAGCTATACTTCAGATAGAGAAACTTCTAGCAGAGTTACAGAGAAGAAAGCACAACTACCTGTCAGGTATGTCTGATAGAGAATGGAAAATGCTTTTGAAGAAACCAGCTAGAGTTTCTGGCTTAGATAATTCACCTTCAGATTAATGAGTGTGCCACAGAGATGTAGCTTCAGTAAGACATCTACGTGACTCTTCCAGGGTACAGTCAAATTTAGATGGGCTTATGACTACACAGAGTAAACCTTTACATACACCTTACTGGAGAATTTGAATGACTATGCTTGCATAGCCATCCCTAGTGTCATGGTTTCTAGCATAGTCCCCACTTGAGAGTGTTAAGGAGAGAAAACCCCGGTTTTGACTGCCAGATGCCTCTGACAGGACTTGTACCTGGGTGCTTCTGATATCTGCCTGCACTATCTACCTGCTTCTTAAGAACTATTTTGTCTACGTCAAATGCAGCCAGGTATTTGAGGTCAGCTCTCCATTTCAAATAGGTAACTTCCCATCTGCCCAAGCAGCTGAGTAGCTTGACTTTGTACTACCTCTTTTATACTGGCTTATAATTCCCAGACCAAAAAAAGAAGTAGAGGCATCAGAAGACCTGCATCAGTGCTACTCAAGCACTACATCTGGACAACGTTATTTACTTTAGAAATAATAATTCAAAACTGGAGAATCAGTGTCCCACTCTAGAAGTGCTACAAAATAAGAAATTAAAATATTGCTTGCTTACAAAAGAGAAAACTACTTAGAATTTCCATCACTACTAGTAGAAATATTTTCAAACTTCATAGCTTTTTCCAAATCTTTTGCACACAAACTTTAATAATACCTTGAGTCCAAAAGCATTAGCTCAGGATGCAAGTTAGATCTTCATTTACCATTTCCTACTTTCCCATAATTTAGCAATATTTTCATAGTATTTTTATACAATCTAGGACACAAAGAATGAGATTCATTTTACTGAAGTATCCTGAAATCCACATCTGAGCTGGTTAACAAGAATGTCTGAACAGACACTAAGGAGAAATATAATTTTTTCAGCCAAGATCTTTGGTCAAGAAAACCATCAAAATAGGTCAGACAAAGCACCCTATTATTGGTATTTGACATCTCTGACATCGTTCTCAGTATACAAACAGCTTGTGCTGCAGGGAAACTCACCTTCAACTTAGCTACTGGTTTGTAATTCTCCAGAACAACCAAACAAAAATATCGGAAAAACTGAAATGTACTGCTCTTTAATGATAAATGCTTAGTTTCTATTTAAGTAAGTTAACTCTACTTGCAATCTTTATTCTTGGTCCGAAGCAATCACCAGTTCAGAAGACCTGAAATACAAGTTAAGTTTACTCAACTTGCGGAAGCATTGGTGTAATGAAAAGCAGCACCGCTGTTACTCATCTGCAGCTGACCAGCCACACAATCCATGCAGCCTGCAGCAACACCACACTGAATTTTCCTGTTGGCTTATTCTACATGATCGCAGGTTAGAAGTGGCTGAATTAATGTTCTCGGATCAGAAGACAGAGGCGAGTGAACAGGTTCTAAGGCAGAGGTTTGGAGCTCCTTATCACACTTAACACTTGCTCCTTCTATACAAATCAAAATGAAGTCATGTCAATGCAACACTGATATACATTGTTTGTCCTTAGCACTGCCTAATGATTCTACTTCAGCGTTGGCTGTCAGCCATCAAGCCCAAATAGAAAACACACTAAACATTTTTATTCTAGTAATTCTATTTTGTTATTTATTTGTGATTCACAAGCATCTAATTATGACTGTAGAATACAACAACAATGAAAGATAATTTACAGAGTCGTTTTATTTACCTTCGTCTATTTGAAAGGGAACTGGACTGAATATTTTCAGTTATGTTTTCCAAAAAGAGAAGGTTGCACCAATTAAGTTCTGTGCATTAAACAAAAACATGCTCAATTTATTTTAAATTATTTCGTTGTTCAGTAGCTTAAGTTGTTAAGTGGCTCAAGAATAAAACTATAGAGATAAAAAGCATAAGTGAGATCATTTATCAGGTTAAAACTTCAGGGTAACTTTTGACCATTCATCATAAAAATAACTGTGCACTTCATTGCTGTTCTCCGCTCTGCACTAGTGAAGTGAAGTGTTTTCGTAAAACCAGAACCTTCTGTTTTCCTGTCACCTATCCTATAAAAGCATAACTTAAACAATTACTTCATATCCTGTCTTTCTTCTAGACAAGAGAAATACCCAAATACTGCAAATGTGGGTATCTGCACACTCACTCAAGCCTTGGGCTTGCAAGCATACCAGCCAACTTCTGATGCGCCGGTAGGACAGAGGCAGAGGCAGGCACGTCAGTCAGGAAACAGACTAATTTCCCTCTAATTGCTACCTCCCAACACAACACCATTGAGCTTCAAACCGGAAAAGAAAACAGGAGGACAAATATACCAGCCACTGTTCTCAACCAGCACCCATCAGTACAGCCTCCCACCAACACCACGGCCCAGCTCAGTGTGTTCCTTCACAGCTTGAGGAGGGCACCCTGCCTTACTTTCTGCGAGGAAAGAGCAGAAGCATCGTGTTGCAAAGGCACCCATACAGCACCACCTCCCCCAGCTGCTAACTGGCACACAGGAAGGATGCAGTCCTCTGGCAGGGGGCTGGCTCTTCCAAGAGCTCACTCACATGAACTTTTCCAGCAAAGTCATAATGCATGGTAGAGAAGTGCTATCCAGGTGAAATTATTTGCAGGCTTGCTTGTGTTGAGAGGGGAGGGAAGGTCTAATTGCTGGTGCAAACACACCCTCAGGCTTTGTTCCTAGCACCTTGCCATGAGCAAAAGCAAGTCCTGTCTAGCATGTAATTAATACCCTAAGGGAAACTGCAGTGGATTCCCTGGCAGTTCTGCACTGCTATTCCCTCATTAACACTGACTTCCACTGAATTGTAGTGAGCAGGTAAGCAGCCCCAGTATTCCCACACTTGTTTGGAACCAAGAGCCAATGGAAAATTCTCACTTATGCCTGGCTGGGCATAATTGTGAACTGCCCAGATAAGCTAAGATGCAGGTCACCTAACCAACACAGAAGCATTAAGACCCCAGCACTAGTGAATTTTCTGTCCTTAGGAGTTAGAGAAAGTCCAGTACGACCTATTTTTAAATTAAATTTAACAGAAAACATCTGAAACGCTCATATCTGCATTGGATTACAGCTGCTTCAAAACTTAAGAAACAGTTTGACAGACATGCAATCATATCAAATCACTAACAATGAGTTTGGACACTGTGCAGGACCTGAGATAAAACAAATATATAAAAAAAATACATAGCCAAAACCTGTTCTTTACCAGTTAAAGAACATTTCTGAGAAACCTAAATCCCATTAAGATGAAAGCAACATGGGAGCTTTTTTGTAGCCTTACATCTTTGGCATAATGAAGGAAAAAATGACCAGCCTGAGACTTTAACTTGCGCCATGAGACAACACAGGCTACACTTACTTACACAGGCTACACACAGTCATTCTTAGGGTAGACTTGGGCCAGGAATGTACACCAAGGTTAAAATCCTAAGCAGAGAGCAGACTTTTACTAAAGCCAAAGCACATGTAACACATTTCTGAACAACTTATGCTTATAACCTGCTCCTTCAGTTCAAGTATAATATACAGTTATTTAATTACAGATCAAATTGTAAATTAAATGTATTTGCCATAAAATCATGTAAGTTATTATGATAAAACTGAAATACATGAAGCTACTCTTTATAAGAAGTTTTATACTACTTTGCTTCATTGATGTTTAGCAATTTTGTTTGGAAATGATCAGCCAAAAAAAAGCAAAAGAATGCCTGCAAAATATGTGCAATTATGTGTCTTGCTTAAAAATATCACCTCCTTTCCAGCTGTGAGCACATCCAATGCATTTATTGCATAACAAATCCCTGAGTTCTATTACATAACAAATCCCTGAATCCCAATCACATTAGCTACGTGCCATGCATATTTTTCCACATAACTGCACACTTGACATTTACAAAACCTAGCTGAACATTTTTTACTTATGTGTATTTATTTAAAAATATACACTGCCTTTCGGTATTCTCATTATGATTTTTTTAAATGCATGTCTGCCTTTCCTCACTCCCTATTTTCAAAAATATATAAGTAAAACTTGTTTCTACATCTGCTGTGCAAATCATGTCATTTGCATTCATATATACATACATACACACACATATATGTATATATGTGACTACTGAATTCCAGAGAAGATCACAGAAGAAAGACCTTATAGTGACTTATGAATGCCCCGGAACAGTAAGCCAATTATATTTAAATATATATGAGAAAAGCAAATATATATATGTGTACACATACAGACTTTTATGGTGTTAAAAAATATTATTAGAAATGAAAAGTACAAAAAACCACAACCATTTAGTTTTATGCTGTGTAGCTAAAACATATTTGCCTTCCAAATGGAGTTTGGTCCTTAAACACCAATAAATTTAATCTTGCTGAATTTGACTCGAGTTGTGCACACTGCAAATAAGCACATGTTCATAAAAAAAATACCACATTTAGAGACAAGAAAGTTCCAGAAGATTTATGTGTATACTTGTATTAAACATCACATTTGCTGAGGAAATGTTTTGAGCATTATTTTTAAGTTGTATAGCCATAGCTTTAGTACAGGAAAAAAAAAAGAGCAGTAAAAACTGCATTAATTTTACCTCTAATTATTACCTATGTGTGAATCTGTAACACATGCTGAACAAGACAAGATGTTAAATTTCTTCTGGTGGCACTTCCACTGCACTACATGATCTCATACTATCATATGTGTGAGGGGGCAGCAATACCATTCTCAGGTCTATAGCAGGTATGTTTTCTTTAAACCTCCACAGTTCCCAATGTAGTCTAAGTTAAAAGAAAGTTGCATATAATTCCTGTGCATTTTATCAAAAGAAACATGCTAAATCAGTATTAAGGGCAATTTAGTGACAGACATCACAAACCAATAGAGCAGAACAATATGTGGGTGGTCCTTTCCAACTGACCACTTCTTTTTCAGGCAAGTCCATTCCCATTTAAGGTGGGCATGTACTTCAATTCCCATTAAACATCATGGCAGACAACTACAAAACTGTTGTTTTGTATTGGTGTTTGCTCTGGAAGGCATTCTGAATAAAGCCAGATGATTGTACAACAGAGCCATACAACTCATCTAACAGAGGGAGAATAATTCTCACTAATAACCTGGCATTCTTACCACACTTCTCAGGAAAAACATAACCGTTTAGTTGTAGAAAGGTCTAATGTTATGAACATTTCATTACTTCTATGGAACACCACCGACTACAAGAAGAATCATAAATAATTAAAATGAAGTTACATTTGTGAAGACATAGACCGTAGAACACTTTGTGATGCTGTGTCCTTGATTATTTATGGTGGTAGTTCACTTACTAGTAAGACAGACTCACCAAAAGCATGAAACATCCATGTATCAAAACCTCGTGCAATTTGTCAGACAAGGGGTTTGCACTCAGCACAAGCTACGGAACTGCTTTGCATCTTACGACCTGTCTTTTCAGAGTCTGATACCTTGATACCCAAATCTCAACATTAATTTCAATTTAAGGGCAAGTCAAATTCTCAGTATCAGATGCGACAAGAATATATACTGCCAATATTTTAAGATGATTAAAAATTGGTTTTGGAAGTCATAAGAGATAATGCCATTATCATAGTTCTGGCTTCAACAACATCACAGGCGCTACAAAATGGGACCTCATGAATCACACTGTAGCTTACTGCATAGTCATACTGTCATGAATCAAAATCTTGTAATGTAAACTTAGGCCATAACTTAGAGTACGGCAGCAAGTCTACCAGCAGACAGAATGACCTTCATAACAGGGTTAGAAAGTGATCAGCCAGACACACTGAACAGAACACTCTAAATCTAGATAGTAAACCGTGCACAAACACTATCTTTACAACATTATTAGTATGACACTTTTTATGCAGTAGGACAGATTAATGTTTTGATTTACTATTCTTTCCTCTGAATTATAGGAATAACTGCACACATACATTCTTGAAGAAAATTAAAAGGATGTAGGGGAAAAGCAGCATGTTAATTATTTGTATAAAACTACAAAATTTTGGAAATGAAGCTACATATTGCCATATAGAAACGTCAAACCATTTCTCAAACAAAATGTTCCTTGTACTGTTACATTAATAGCTATAGTCAGAGCCTCATGTCCCTTTGTTGTTGATCCTGTTATATGTGTAACCATTTACCACTTCAAACCAGTTACCAGATAGAGAGGACACAAATCGGGAAGCTACTGAGCAGCCATTTGAAGTGAGAAAAATTCTTCAGTAGCAATGTGCTTATTGCATCATGCCCAGCCATTCTAAGACTGGTTCCTTCCTTCTCTTATCCCACCCCATGGACAGCATGCTCAGCTAAGGCATAAAATAAAACTGAAAATGCCTGCAATTCAGTGAAGGAGTAAAAACTGATAGAGCACAATTTGGCTGCTGTGCAACTCACAAACGACATGCTTGACATAAATGCCAAACTACCCGCTGTGAACCTTCAGGAAAGTTTCAGTCCTATCCCCACAGCTTTAAGGTGGTCAGTATGATTTAAACATGATTTAATTCTAAGATCTGCTTAAATGCAGACAACTTCACAGTAGCTGAAGATCAGTAGTTTAATAGCACTTACAAAAAAAAAAAAAAAAAATTTGAAAAAGGGTTGTTTNAAAAAAGAGTTGTAAAAGAGTTGTCTCTGCCAAAAGACTTGTAATTCACTGCATAATACAGCATTTAAAATAAACAAGAGGAAGACCATGCTTCTGTTACACAATTACAATACTATAGGCAAATCTCTCTGCTGCTTTAACATGGCAACAGTGAAAGACCAAAGCAGCAGGCTTCTATGAGCATTGTATTCTTAGCATGGTCCTCTCTCAAGGTCTTCAGCTTATTTTTATGTAAATTCACACAGAGAACAAAACTAAGCCTTACGGTACACACAGGAGAAAAGAAGCAAAGACTACACTAGATCTGGAAACTTTGGAATGCATATAGTACATGGGGGTCAACTGCAAGCCCTACTTCATAGTGAGTGCAAGAAAAATAAAGCTATTAGATGTTAATCTTAAATTTGTACTAGTTATAGGAAGTATTTCTCCAAATACCTCGGAGGCTAAACATAAATTGTATTTATTCCAATGCATTATATTTTAGGACACAAGGACCCTGCTAATAGTCCTGTTCTTTACAAAAATAGCATTATAAGCCAAGCTAAAGGAAGACTGCTGCACTGAGAGGTAACTAGCACCATCCTGCAGCCCACTGTTCTCCTAGACTTGAGTCTAAACCCCAAGATCTTTGGAGTGAGTTGTTCAGAAATCGAACCCATCAGCACAACCCCGCCTGACTTTAAGGGTATGCTGAAAGGGCAGGAAAACATTGCCTCACAAACTAATGCTAACAAGATGCAGTTTACCTAAGGTAAACACATGACATATGTTTGTATCTCATATGTTATTATCAAGAAAAAACACCTACAAGTTTACAAGTTTACATTGATAAAACAAGCTCCTACATTTAAGCATACCTCCTCCACTTGTGAAAAGCAGCCTTTCAGAGCTAGTGATGAGGGCAGACAGGCATACAATGGCTGCTAAACAATAGTAAAAACGAAGCATAGCTTCAGGCATAACAGAGACTACATTTTGAGTTCAAACTCGGAATGTGCAAATTACAGACGGAACTTGGTTAATATCAACATGCTTAGCATTACTGCTGGTATAGTTCCAACAGGGAACTATAACGAGGACAATATTTATTACACACCACTTCTACTGATGAGGATCATCAGTATTCCACAAACTTAAACATTTTTTCTTAACATTATCAAAGGAGGCACTCGTCTTTCGCTGCCATCCCTCCTCGACTTTTTCTTCTGTTTAAAAAGAAGTGTCATTAAAGGCTCATACAGAATAAATGAATTGTGTAATGCATTGTGTATTGCAGCAGATCAATATAAGAGCTAGGCACAGAAAACAGACCTAGCACTAAATCCTTTGTCTTGCTCATTAGACCACATCTCTGATTTCAGCAAGTTGAATTTTAAACTCCTAGCTAGACACTAAGCTTTTAATTTAAAGCCCAACCATTTGTACATTCTTTCAGGTTCCTCCAAGGCATACTCCAAAGCTGTCAAGAGCATCTGACAAGCATGCTGCAAGAACCCGAAGTTAACACGGTGGACTCATGCTGCAGGAGCTAGAGAGTGGACTGAATACAGAAAATGCAACAACTCAAAATGCCTGGACAATAATTCAATTGCTGGCAAGAGAAATCACCTCAGAACAATGCAAGCAGAACCATGCCTCCTAGGATCCATACTAATACTTAAAGAATTACAAGAGAAAAGAAAAACAAACAAACAAACAAGATTTAACCAGTCCATCCATCATTTCCTGAATACACCATCTCAAACATTCACAATTTCTTCTCTGGTTCTTGGAGTCCCACATACCAACAGCCTCAGCAGCTTCTTCTCCCTATTCTATCTACTATGGGACAGCAGTTCAAGGCTCAAATACTAGTACACACTAGAATTATAAAAATGTAAACGTCTGCTGCAATAAAGCCTTTTCTGTAAGATGATTTCAACTACCCACATTGGGTAGCAGAAATTGCAGGAGCCATAACGTACGTCCTTGCTCGAAACTAGATAAAACGCTCCCATGCTACACTAATGTAAGCTGTAGTCTCAGAGCAGATGTGGCTTGATTATATCTTCAAATAATTTAAATTAACAACTTCTGAGCTTATCCCATCTTATGCATTTGCAATAATCTTGTAGATCCAGTGTTCCTATTAGGTTCCATTTACACATTTACACGTATCAAAGGTGGTTTACCATGAATCTTCAGTATAAAATCTCTGCTCAGTTAAACCAATCTGGCTTCTCTTCCCTTGACAGTAACATGAGACAAAGCCACAAAGCTTGGGACTGAACATTACTGTTCTGGTGGGTTTGGTTTTCTGCGTGTTTTGTTTGTTTTAAAAGAAAATAAATTTGCTTCAAGAACATAAAGATTAATGGTGCAACACAAACAGTATTTTGCTTTTACATGTCTTTAACCCTGTATATCTTTCTTTGGATAATGGGTTCCATTACACACAAAATGCAAGACTTAGAGGAGATATTTTATTACTGACACTTCTCCAGAAGAATCTGTACCAGCATCACAAAAGGGCTGCTTCTTTTTTCTGAGTTGGGGGAAGAAAAAAAAAACAACCAACCAAACAACAACAAAAAAGCAAGAGGAGGACTGACCAAATAGCAGAAAGCATTCAAGCACAAAAGCAGTCTATAAGAAAAATTAAATACACACAGTCTTAGTATTGTATTGTTTTGGCAGACTTTGTATTAGGGGGGCTTCTGGTAAAAAAACGAAGATTTTCTCAAGTTTTAGAGCAGGAAAGAAATATTATTGACTGAAATTTGAGGATTATTCTCCCTAAGAAACTGTCAATTAGCATAACTTTGAACCCAGAAAAACTCTGACTACCAGATGTAACTATGGCAACAAGATCCAGGAACCTACAATAAATATGATACAGTGTCAATAATCCAGTCTTTTTCATGTAAATAGATAAAGCACCAGGAAGACAGAAAGCAATTTCCAGTGTTTTAAGTCCAGTTTTTAGACCTTTTCCATGCTAGGAATGGCAGCACATTCCAATGACTAGTAAAATACAGATAAAACCAAAGCAAAAAGAAAACAACGCTTCTCATTCAAAGGAAAAGAAAAAGAAAAAACATATTTAGAATTTAGGACGGGATGAGGCCACATTTTTCCATCAGATCTATGAA
>VXAV01004365.1:0-13994 GCA_013399715.1 Alectura lathami
AAAATTTTAAACTTTTTCTACCTACTGCTGTTTAGAGTTTTGAGCTTCGTCTATCTCATATTAAACAAAAAAACAAAACATACTTTTCTGAGCTCAATGCCAATGTTAACGCACCATTTCCAGGATTGTTCAGGGCAGTATGATTTTCACCATACTGGAGCCATCCTCATGTTCCATAAGGCCTTTTCCAAATTACAATCTCGTGACTGTATCTAATTTTGAGTCCTTCTTGCCACTAGAGTGCATACTGCTGAACTTACCGTTCCTTAACAATTGGTGATACGAACTAGATGAAACTGTGTTGTGGCCATTTGTACAATGTCTATACAAAGTCATAACACTCTCTAATCCCAGCAATATGACAAAGAGAATTGCTCAATTGAAGAAGTAGATTTAAACTTGAATTAGGATTTACTTCCAGTAAATCTTTGCTACACAATGGAAAAACAGGGCTTTTTTTTTTCTACGCTCTTGAGCCCTTCTTAGCGATGACAGATTAGCGATGACAGAAAGTGACGGGAGCAAGCATTACCATAGCCATAGCTACACGGGGCGAGGGCGCTGCGGGGTGAGGCAGGACGCGGGCGCTGCTGGAGCTGGAGCTGTCCCCATCGGCCCCAGTAGCACCGGGCTGTAGGCAAGGGGCTCCTATAATCTCTATGCAAAAAAAAAAAAAAAAAAAAAAANAAAAAAAAAAAAAAAAAGAAACAAAAAACCCCACCTCTGTAAGACTTTGGTTATAAACTCAGCAAGTTCAGCAGCTGCGTGCGTAGCTCGCAGCGCTCCCGTGCTTTGCACCCCCGCGCTCGGTGCCGCTCGCGTGTCCCGCTCGGCGTTGCGGTGCGTGCCATGCCGAAGGCTCACTTGCACTATTTCCTTCTGCCTGTGATGTTACGGGGAGGGCTGGGGGCGTGGGGTGAGGGGGGAGCTGTGAAAGCAAGACGAGGCTCCGTGCCTGGGTTGGCCGGAGGCCGCGTCCCATCTGACGCCGTGCCGTGATCCAGGCGGGCAGCATCAGCCTGGGCGAACGCACGCCCTGCGTTAGCAGCTGGGAGAGGAGCGTAACGTCGTGTGCAGCGGTTCTGCTGTAAATAAAAACTGCAGCTGCCAGTGCGAAGTCTTGGCTGGATTTTGATTTTCACGGGGGAAAATAATTCGCTCTTAAAACGGAAAGGCGCTGCTGCAACCAGGGCTGCAACCAGAGCGAGCTGCAGGGCCTGCTGCCGAAGGTGCATTTTGTTTTTCTGCTGTGGTGTGCATGGTTTACAGAGACTAGTTGCATTTCTTTGTGTCTACTGTTAACTGTATATAGGGGATGTACGAAGATAAGGATACCGTTTTGTCATAACCATATCAAATTCTCCTGATTTCCACTGTAGATGCTGTCTTACCGTGTAGATTTACAGGCCAATCCACTGACTTTGATTGTGTAATTTAACAATAGAAATGATAAATAAAATTTAACTACAGTCTTCTGATTTTCCTGTGATTATTTCTTTGTCTGGATGTGTGCTGGGAGTCGTGCAGTTCACAGTGCGTGGTAATTCTGACACAAATGAAACAGCAGTTGGCACGTAAATACATGAATTTAAAATCATGGCTTTGCTGAAGTGTGTTTGCACTACAGCCTCCAAGGGCAAAGCTGCTCTGGGCTCTCTGTGGTTCCAGCACAGGTTTTAACTGCTCTTTGCTTAGCATTAGGTGCAAGAGCAGGTGAGATTGAAAGGAGCCTAGTGCCCACGGTCAACTAGAACCTGCTGATTCATGGTTTGGATGGAAGCCTTTCTCCCTTGCGGGCTGTGCAGCGTGCCCTCGGACCGGTAGCTCGCGGGGACCGTGCCGGTGGACCTGAAGGTGTCCGCAGAAGCCTTGGGCTAATGCAAATCCCCTGCAGGGATGGGGATGCCCTTCCCTGTGGGAGTGCCTGCAGGGGCACCGCCTCTCTGCAAGGCTTGGTGAGGGATCTGCCAGCACATCTGCACGTGGCTGCCATGGCTTTGTGTGGAGGTCTGTTGCTGCTAGTGGGGTAGAAGTGATGAGCGATGCTTCCCAGCACCCAACAGTGAATTCTGGCAGAAAACCAAATAGCTTTGGGGCTGCTGCTTGGGAGGAGTACGTGGCCAGCTGGGACCACTGCTGCGGGGCTTTACCAGGTGCCTGCAGCATCCTGGCTCCTGCGACAAGGCTGCTGTGCGGTTTTCCTGGGCTGCTCAGCTTGCTCTCCCGGGGATTGGAACGCTGATGGCTACAGCGTGGTGCAAAGTGCTGCATTTGGGGCAAATATCTTTTATTGACTAAAGCTTACCTAGGAGGTATCTGGTACACAGGAGTTGTCAGAAGGGAACTGCTCCACTGATCTTTGTCAGTGAACCTTGCAGCCTTTTGGTGTAACATTGTTACGTATTTTTGTGCGGCGTAATATGTATTTGTTTCCAGTACGTCCTTTCTGAGTAGAAGTGAACCAGTTTTCTATTTCATGTAACCTATAAAATCTTCAGGTTATCAACACTGATCAGCAACATGAGCAAGACCCAGTGGGTGCAGTGCAGCTGATGGCTCAGGTCATGAAACGAGCAAGGAAACGAGAAGAAAATCCAACACACCCCTCTCTCAAACTTCAGAAGCACGCGGTAACGAACACCCAGACCCGGACTGCCGGGAAATATTTCCAAGTAGGTGATGGATTTAGATCTTTGCCTTGCTAAAATGCCCCTTGCTCTGCCGAGCGGTGGACTCCTTTTCCTCCTCCCTTTCTGCTTTCTCAGTGTTCCGCCATCCTGCGGCTCCTGCAGGAGGAACAGCGCGCACAGAGCCATCGTGAGCAAGCAGCAAAACATCTGAACCTTCCCTGTGAAATTCAATTCTGGGTTTCCTAAAGCAATCTCCCTGTTCCAGCAGCCTCATCAGGGAAGAGTGTAATTTTGTTTAATCCGTTTCTTGAGTTCAGAGTCAACTGTGTCGTCACAATGCTAATACCACTGCTCTGCTGTCTCCAGAGGTCTGAGCGACGAGCTTAGACCTGAAATCAGATTTGGCTCGGAGCTCGAAGAGGATCCATCAGCCGGGTGACCTGTGGGCTCTGCCCCGCAGCTTGGTCATGCAGCTGAGCTCTCTGCAAGGATGCACTAGGCCGGACAGGTGAGGTTGTATCACTTCTTGTATGGTGAGCAATGAAATGCTGAAACAATGTATATGCAAAGCAATCCGACCATTTATAGCGAGGGCCTGGTGTTCATTTTCAGAATCTGAAAGTGGCTTTTGGGTATTCTCAGCTCTCTGAACTTGTATTTTCCCTCATATGATTGCAAATAAGGTTTCCACTTGCAGGGATGTTTGCAAACCTTGATATAAGCTGCATAAACTGAATTTTCTGCTGGATGTTCATGGGCAGGGGGCTGCAAACGACTCCTCTTTGCACAACGCGTTCATCTCAGCCCTTGTTCAGCCAGTGAGGTCTTGGCTACGTGACTTCCATGACGATCCCACAGCACAGATCTGGGGACCAGTGGCACAACGTTCATTCTGTCAAAGAATCGTAAGATTTCTGGTGATGAAGTTCAGGCTGATGAGAGCTATGGTAAGCAAGGATGAGGTCAGGGAATTTTCAGGCCAGCCAGAAGGTGAGATTTCAGAGCAGCTCTTCATGTCCCATCACACAGCGCGGTGCCGTGCCAGAGCCGCAGCCCCGCCGTGCTGCTCACACGGGAAGCAGCGTTTGGGGCGCTCGGAGCAGGAGGGTGGATGGGCTCCACGCTGTGAGCGGGTCGCACGAGATGCGTGCTCCATAGGGAGGAACTGGGAATTTCCCCTCTGGGCATGGCAAGCTGGGAGGCGTATTAATAGACATCATTACATTAGAATAATTGCTGTGGAATCAGCAAGCGCGTACATAATCTTTAATGCCTGGGAAATCTCACACAGTTTCAAAATAATTAAAAGTGGGATTAATCTAGATGCCAGACAACGCCTGCCTAATTACTGATGAATAAAGCTGTCTGAATGGCTGCAGCACCCTCAGCTGCTTGCACCCTGTGAAGCTGATCCCCTGTAAACTCAGACAGGGCCAGGGCCCATCCCTGCAGGCTGGGAGTCAGGGCTGGATCCTGCGCCCCGGGGAGGTGCTGCTGCGGGGGGCATGGGGCTCGGGGGCCAGCCGGCCGCGCCCGCAGCACCTGGGGACGCTGCCTCCCGCAGCCCCGGTGCCAGGGGTGCACTCTGCATGTGGCTGGTGCAGCCTGGACAGCCCCGCAGCGGGGATTTTGGGGAAAGGGGGTTGGAAAGCGGCTATGTGGGCAGGTGAGAAACTGCAGCCGGGAAGGGTCCCAGCATCGCTGAGTGTGAAAGTTCCCCTGGGGAAAGTGATCCATCCCCATGCTTGGAGCGGACCATCTGCACCTGGTGTGTCTCTCCAGAAACCGTTTGCAGACCTGACTTTCAAATGTCACCTTTTGATTCCTTTCAAAATTAACTCGGCAACACTGTGATGAGCCTGGAGCCCTGCGGAGCACCTGCCTCCTACAGAGCCGTCCTCTTGCACAGGCACAAAATCGATGCGGCTTTTGCTGTTGCAGGGTTGTGCCGACGCTGATCGTGGCAGCAGGGGCTGCTCTGCTGCAGCGGGAGGCCACAACCCCTGCAGTGCTGCAACACGGGGCCGTGCACCGCCCCAGCCACGCGCACCACTGTGTCACACCCCACAGTGTGGCAGGGCGAAGCCCCGCTGCTTTCAGGGACCTTGCAGTGGGAAATGCACCAAGAACCCAAGCCCCCTGCAGGGAAGGTGCTGCAGGGCACATCCTCGGCCCCAGCCGTCCTGGGGACCCGCTGACACAGCTGGGGGATGCTGGATGCACGTCGAGGTCCCCAGTTTGTTGTCATCCTCAGAGGTTTTGGTGGACACATTTATTTTGATTCAGTGGAAAAAGTCTTCCTCAGGCTGAAGCACTGGCCCTTCTAGGTGTGAGAAATGGCAGCAGTGGCATTGAAAGCAGCAGTCCGTGCCATAAATCTCTCTCAGACCTGCACACCCAAACTGTGCCATGGGCAGCTCCGCAGCTCTCTTCCAGCTTGACAGGGTCTTCAGAGCACTGCATTTAATCCAAGTTTGTATCAATTCCTCACGTGGGAAGAGGAATGCAGCAAGCAGCTCCCTGCGGCTCAGGGACGGCTTGGAGACCCCTCTAACCCTCTGGCACCCCACCAGTTCCTCTCTCTAATAACAGCTCCTTTGGTTTTTGAATAAGTACAGATGGAAGAGAGATAACGGGGAAAGAGATTTCTCTGATCTCTGTTCACAAGAGATCAGTGGTGGGTGTGGGGAAGGGGTGCTTTACATCCAAAGTGCTCACACATGGGACTCGCAGCCGTTTTCCTCCACATGATGCAAACCACTCAATGCATGGCTGCACGAGAGGAGGAGGAAGAGGGAACTCGGATGGATCCACGCTCTGCGGTGGGACCAGCAAAGTCTGCAAAGACTGCATCCTGCCTGGAGCGAGGAGCAGGATGGGCTCTTGGCAGATCCGCAGATCCCCAGGCACTGCACTGGGATCAATGGTGCTTGGTTGGTTTTTTGTTTGTTTGTTTTAGTTTGTTTAGTTTTTTTTTGTGTGTGTGTGTTTTGTTGTTGTTGTTTGTTTGTTTGTTTTTTATTAAGACATGCTTTTTACCCTTAGTTTCAGAGCTGCAATTCAAACGCTCTTCCTGAAATTGGGGCATTTTTAAGAACTTGTCTAGTGTAAGCCCTCTGATTTCTGTAATTCCATTGGCTCCCGTTGCAGCCTTTCAGGCAACTGTTTTGAGACTTTCTCAGGCCCCTTCCCTTCTCAGTAGGGTCTTCTTCAACTCAGATGGCTGTCTGGAGAGATGTGAGGGTGGGCAGAGGAATGGACAGACAGCCATCAGGCTTGGGGCACCAGGCAAAATCCCTGTGTCCCTTCCAGCACATTGATGTTTTCTGGATGTAAGATGCAGGTGAGTGAGCTAAAACCTTGCTCCTGCACACAGAGCATCTTCTCTTCTCTCCGAGGACTTCTCTGCTTGCTGAAATTCATTGTCCAGTGCCACGTCAAATGGTGCCCGGAGTGTTTGCCTGGCTGGAGGTGTGACCCAGAGCTGAGCACAGCAGGGGTGTGCTGTGGGCTGGTGAGAAGCTCACCACGGCTTTAAGCCGCATCGTGCCTGAGGCTGCCTTTTGCCACGGAGGAGCTGATGGGGATGGAGGTGGCGGGGGTGTGGGGTAAAGGCAGCGCTTCTGGGATGTGCAGTGAGGAGACGGGGAGGCTGCACCAGCTGGAGTGTCACCTGGAGTTCAGGGTCACAGAGCTGAAGGTGATGCTGTGCAAGAGGTCGCGTTGTTTGTTTATACGTGTAACAGTTACAGGTGCTTCTTGGGAGTAACTTGTAAATAAAAGCAGCCATACACTGGAATTTTAAAATACAGGAAGATGTGTTCTTACAGTAAAAATGTACGAAAATAATGAGGGGGAAGTGGCAGGGCTGCTTCCTTCAGGCCCTGTGCTCCCAGGTCTGAATTCACCTTTGCAGGGCTCGCGGGCGGAGGCAGCCCAGGCAGGGCACCATTGCAAACCAGGCAGCAGGAGCATGGCTTGCCCGAGGATTTTCCCAAACAGCCACAGGTTCTGCAGCAGCAACAACAGGAATGCTCCCTTAGCCCTAGGGCTCTGTCACAGCGAGAGCATGAGCTAAAAGGAACTCGGTGTCCTCTGCGCAGCACTGCTGGCTCACGCAGCCCTGTGCCGCCCGGTCATGCCATTGCAATGCACTTTTTTTTTTTTTCTTTTTTCTTTTTTAAGGCTGTGAGAATGCTGCATCGGCTCCAGCGCACATGAAGTGCTGCCTGCAGAATGTTAAGTCCCTGCCAGGCCTTTGGGGATGTCGCTGCCCGTCTGGAAGGAGTCATGCTGGCTCTTTACCAAGCATCACATTGATTTGAAAATTGCTCTGATGGCTCTTTAAGGCAGTGCAATTTGTGGTTCTCCACGTTTGTTCAAGCAGATCTCCCTCTTTTCCGCACTGCAGAGCAGAGGAGTGGTGTTACCTGGTTTTGCTGCATTGATTTTCTATGATCAGAGGGTCAGAGTTTGGCTGGGGAGAAGGAAATCAGAACTAACTCCCAAATTTCCCCCAGCAACACCCAGCTCCTGGGCACGATGTCACTCTCAGGGCAGAGCTTTCCCTCCCAGGCCAGCTGGGAAGTGGATGAGGAATCACTGCCTGGCTGCAGACCTGGTACCACGCAGCCTGCAGGCTGTAAAAATGGGAATCAGGGTCCACATCGCTGCCTTCTCCTCTGCTCAGCCTGGCAGATCGTGCCCCGGTTCCTAACCCCTGCCCCAGCCCATCTGACCCAGCTGCTTTTGCGTCCCAAAGCTGAAACACAGACCACAGGCTGCAGAGGCAACATTTGCAATTAAGATGTAAAGGTGACTCATTCTGTCACCTTCTGCAGGATGCAGGCTGCCTTTTCTTGAGGATAAATAGAATCCCTGTATCTGTACACTCAGCTGTTAATACTGTAAACGAAGTACAATGTTTTTCAGATTACTGAATCATTACTGTCAGTAGAACAAGCAGCTCAAGCAGGCTGCCAGCGAAGGAGATGAAAGAAATCATTAACTTTACGTTGCTGGTTCATGCACGGATTTGTGACTGGGGTGATTACTGGAGCAAGCCACTGAGGAGAGCAGGGGCTTCTCCGTTTCTTGCTGTCTCCGGATGAGGCCCAGCTGCCTTTCTGCAGGAGGTGCTTCTGCCAGACTAAGCTGTTGCACTCGGTGTGAGTGCTGCTGGATGAGCCGTGGTAGGATGCCTGTGGAGATGACCTGGTCGCCTCAGGCACCCCTAGGTTAGTCACCTGCTCTGAAATAATGTCTGGCTGTTAATGCAGGTTCTGAACATGCATGGGTCGGTTCATTCTGTTCCCTTTAGAGAAATAACTTTCAGCTGGCGCCAGCCACGGGGACCGTGATGCTGTCCTCTGTGCCTCCGCTGATGCTGGAACCCCACAGTGCTCTGTGGGCTTCCCTGTGGGGCTGTTCTGTGCAGCCTCCCCAGCAGAGAAATGTGGCCAGAGGAGGGGATTGCACCCGAGCCTTCTCCATCTCCACCTCCACCTCATCTCCACCTCCACTTCCACCTCATCTCCATCTCCACCTCCACCTCTGTCTCCATCCCAGCCCTACAAAAAGCAATAAGCAATTCCTTAAAATAAGGCAGGCAGGTGCTCTGCACATCCAGCAGCTCTCATTGCCGCAGTAATGGTGTTCTTCACGCTCCCTTTGGCGCAGCCACCTTTATTCCATAGAGAGCAAGCTGGTCCCAGAGGGCAGGGGACATGGACCTGGCTGCCCTTCATCACCTCATCATCACCCTGGGACTCTCATCTTCCTCACAGACAGTGCACAGGGCTTGGGCTGCTCCACAGCTCCCTGCCTGGGAAATGTCTCCGGATGACTGATCAGTTCCCAGCACTGCTGATGAAGCAGGCTGCACCCTGGGTCTGCTCGACAGAGGGTGGGGTGGGGACAAGGACAAGTGGGTCCTTCAGCCACTCGCTGCTGGCACTGGGTGCAGGGCACGAGCTGCTCCTCTCTCCTTATTTACCTGAAGCCATGATGGGTCTGCTCATTCCAGCGTAGTCATGCCTTTGGCCTTAGAATAAATGCAAAGATTGGGAAAAAAAAAAAATGCAAGGGGAAAGGAAAAAATATTGAAAAGATTTATGACGTGCTGGCCAAGTTCTGCTTGGTATTCAGAACTGGAAGAAAGTGGGAACCTTAATGTTTACATCCGTACCAATTTAGGCTTTAATTTAGGCAATATAATGCAATCTATCTTCCTCTAGGTTTTAATAGCTTTTCTATTATTTTGCTCCACGGCTACTTGGAAATGTGAGCTCCTTTGCTACGTGACTACTTAGGCCAATAAAGGAGCTATTTACTTAACACAACGGTCTGCAGGCACCCTCCTACGAGCCTGCCTGTGGGGCTGCCTGCCCTCCACGGCTGTGTGTATGAATATGCATAATTAATAAACGTTATTTGCTGGCCGTGTATTCCTGAGTGTCTCGGCTCTCCTTGACCGAGAAATGCTGTCTCTCTGAGATCTAATGGAAGGTTCAGGCTTTTTAATTTATTTTCTTAGATTAGACTTGGAAAATAACCTTATTATTCTAATAGGTAGATTAGTCCCCGAGGAAGATAGGAATAAATGAAAAAATGATAGGTGAAAAATAGGCCAGAGCTGCTATTACAGAAGAGTCTTCATGACCTTTTAATTTTGGGTTCAAAACCATGGGAAATGAGACTCTGTGAGCACGCAGGATGCAGCCCGTCAGTCGCGCTGGCCCCGTAGCTGTTCGTCAGCGCGCAGCGGTGGAGTTCCAACCGGAGCAAAGGTTTTCTCTGGAAATACACGCTGGGTGCTGGCTGGATCTGATCTCCTTCGGGCTGCGCCAGGTCCGCCAGCGTCTCGCCGCGTTCCGGGCTGCACACGCTAGAGGGAGCCACGGCAAAACCAATGCCCTGTGCTGTGCCCCTGTCCCCTTGGAAGGAGGCGGATAGCAGCGAAGCCGGCGTGGGGATGCTGGAGGGGCCGTTCGGTTGGAGGTGAAGCGTGTCACTCGACTGTGCCGATGTCTGTTAAAGTTTTAGTTGGGAAAAAAGCTTTTTATTTCTATAGCATCAAAACGTTGCATTTTGAGCACGTCCGAGCTCCCTGCTCTATTTCAACGTCGTCTGCTCCATGCCAACACGATGTGTGCACACGGAAATGCTTGTTCAGGACACAGCAGGACAAATCGCCGCTGTTGAAGGTGCCTGGGATGCAATTAAAATGTTTGGGGCTGATGTTAAGGGCTTGGCGCTGATTTGTGCAGCCTGCTGACTGCCCCCGTGGCCCTGGGGTTCCTCAAGATGACCAGAGCTTGTGTGTGAAGGCTGAGATGTGATGGTAAAAATGAACATAGCCTTCTTTTCTCCCCTCTCAGAGCCAACGTTAGGAAAGTCCCCATGCACTGATGGAGCCTCGAGGAGGCTGAACCACCAGTGCACCGTACGCTGTGATCTCCTAGGGCCCTATCTACTTGCACCAGTGGCTTTGTGGGAAAGAGTGGGGCTGTTACCAGCGTGGAGTTATGAGAATTTAGCCTGTGCTGTTTATCAGAGGCCGTTACAGTGCTGCGTATGTGAGGCCTGAATGATAACGCCAGCAGGCTGTTTGCTTAGCTGTGTTCCAGGACAACGGCATCTTTGTTGCAGCTCTGATGAGCTGTCTGTGCTGCAGCTCTGCTGAGGGCTGCTTTTTTGTCTGCAAGGAAGCATCACTTCTGTTAAGGCAGAAATATTTCCCTCTGAACAACACAGAAAGAAAAGCTGAGCAGTGGTCTTGTCAAGTGCTGTTCCGCTGATAAAACAGAAAACAGGACGGAAGTTTTCTCCCGTCAAACACGATTATTCTCAGCAAGGAGTAGACAACTCCAATTTATTCATTTCCTCCTGCCTCCGTGCATTTTATCCTCCCAGCCGCATAAAATTTCAGAAGGGCTCTTGGTCTGACTGTGCGGTTCGCCTAAAGACCTGTCCCTGGGGAGAAGAAGTTCCAGCAACAGTCTGGAGAGCAAAGCAGACTGTTTGCCAGCGAAATGGCAGCAAAGGGTTTCCAGGTTCCAGCTGCCCCGTGACACAGTGGCTGACACAGGGCTCCCCCGGCTGGGTAAGAACACGGCCACATTTGGGGCAGGAGGTTGGAGCCATCGTGGTGTGAGCAGTGGCCCTGTGGGACCGTGGGGCATTTCACAGCCCTTCCCACCCCTCCTGTTCTCCTGCAGTGATTAACGCACTTTGGTAAATCAGGAAAACAATATTAGCTGAATAATGCTTCAACAAAGCAGCTCTGTATGCTGATACGGTGGGAAGCAGACAGGCTGCACTGTTCCGCCTGGCCCAGGATCAGAAAGAAGCCTTTAGCCTCTGATGAAGCCTGACATGTGCTTGCGCTTGGACCCGTGGTGCTGGAGAAAGAATCAGAGACCTGTTCTGAAAAGGGACATTCCCCTTCAGCACCAGCTGCAGTTTGAGTCTAGCAGTGAGCCAAGAGGTTTATTTGAACCAGGGATGGAGACTGTTCCAGCACCAATGGATCCACACACCAGGCAGGATGCCTGGCGGTGCCCTGCTCTGCAGGGAGGGATTTCCAGGCGAGACAGAGCTGGTCGTGCTCAGCGGCGATGCCGCGATCCGGAGGGACGTGCCAGGGATGGTGCTAGTTAGGGACGCCCTGCATGCTGGGCACCGTTGGGAAACAGTTGTTCTCCTTCTTGGACGCGTTTCAGGCTCTCCAAAGCCACAACTCAGTGCTGAGAGCCAGAGTTGTTTCCTGCGTGTTGTTCCCCGCTACTACAGTGAGATCAGTCAGATAAAAAGGCAGCAAGGCTGGCAGAAGCCGCTCTTTGCAGTAAGAAGCAGCAACTGGAAGTAGAAACCCTGTTTTTTATGGCTCTCGTACCAACGTTTCCTGTTCAGCCTGGGAGTAGCAGCTGTTCTCCCGGTCTACAACACACAAACAGACCGCATTGTTTTCTGATTTGCCTTTTTTATGACAGCAGATCTTGGATGGGGATCTACTGAAAAAAAAAAAATAAAGCAGGGAAACACCAGCCCAGCCAGTTTGCCCGCAGCACTCGGGCACCACTCAGCGCAGGTGCCAGCAGGCAAAGCCCCGAGGCTGTGCAGGGCTGGGGCACATGGCCGGGCTGGCCCTGGGGCCAGAGCAGCCTTGAGACAGGGCATGTGGGTGGGTGGGTGGCTGCCTGGGGGTCCCAGGGGAGCCCCACAAGCCAGGTGAGGACCAGCTCTGCGCAGCTGGTGGGAGTGCAGCCATCCAAAGGGACTACCTTCAGTTGTCAAATACGCCTGCATTAATGCGAGGGAGCAGACAGCTGAGTAGGCCAGGGCCATTTTACTGAAGTGGTAAACCTTTTGTCTTTTTTTTTTTTTTTTTTTTAAACACACCTGCAAATGGCTGAACTGATTTTTTCTCCTCTGCGTCATGTGGCTAAGAGACAATTGCTTCTTCAGCTGATCCTCCTGCAGCAAACGGGATTTTTCAAGATCCTCCTCAAAGTCCCCTATCCTCCATCTGCCCTCGTGGTGTAGCACAGCAGAGGGGCTATCGCCACTGCGTGCCAGGTAGGCTGCACTCCAGGGCTCTCCCCTGCCTTCTGGTGACTTGAACACTAGTGAATGCAAGGCGGGCTCTTAGCCCTTGCTGGAGGCAGAGGCTGTACCAACGTGCTGCTTCGTTCAGCACAGAGCTCTGCTGCTCACAGCTCCGTGCAGCCTTGCGACACTGCTGTTCCCACCTGATCCTTCCCTGGCACCAGGAGGTCACAGCAGGTGCTCTCAGGTGGAAATCAGTGTCACTGGAGAGCCAGGGTTCGGTAACCGCAATGTGTGTGCCCAGACTGGCTGCAAGCTCCGGCCATCAGGGAGAGCAGTGAGTGCCAGCAGCCAGTGAGTCATCCCCAGTCATCTCCCTCCCTTGGTATTTGCCAGGCCTGGGTGGGGCTCTTGAGAAATGCCAGCTTGTTTCCAGAGAATCGTAAATCACTGCCTTTATACAAGCCTCAGTTCTGCAGATCCGTGTTTGACAGCTGTTATGGGTTTCACAGTTAATTAAGGAAAAAAAATAGAAAAAAAAAAAAAAAAAAAAAGGGCATGTGAAAGCAAAACCCAAATGTCTGCAATAATTAGCCAAAGAGCAGAGACTTTCACTCGCCCTTCGGATGAGGACAGGCAGCTGCCCTGGAGGCTCCTGCCCTGCTGTCTGCCCTCCCCTTAGGCTTGGTTTCCTTCCCCTGGGCAGCGTGGTGACGTGACTTGGGATATCTGGTGGCTTTTGCTGCCCATGCCCTCCCCTGCAGAGCTGCAGTTGGGTAGGAGAGGAGCAGAAGTTCAAGGCAACTCACTGGAATTCCTGAATTCATGATGTTTGGGGTCTTTGCTGCTTGTGCCTGGCTACCCACATCCCTTGTTCCCCTCTGGTGCCTTTGCTTTCAGCATTGTTACTTCTCTTGCAAGACCAAAGAACAAAGCTGTCCTCCCCACGCACTCAGGTGGTTCTTCTTTTCCTAACTCAGTTCTGCAGAGCAGAGTTATTAATAAAAAATCACAACGTCATGTACAGCCCGCACCATCACATCTGTCAATGTCACCACAGTGCGAGACTGTGTTTTTTTTTCCACCTTTCTGAATCTCTTTGCTGCAGCAGTTGTTTAAAAGGAGGAAAGCTGAGAAGTCGGTGCCTACCTGCCAGCAGTGGTTTTGGATCAAGGTGTGGCAGCTTGATGTTGTCAGTCATTGCTATTAAAACCTTATTTAGCAAAAGGCAGCTGCTAGAAATGAAACTTTTTCTAATACTCTACCAATATGCATCTTAATGAGGGTTCCTGTATGGGGCCTTTTCTCTAAAACACCATTTTCTGAGCCCTGCTCATGGCCATGCATCTCTGCTTACCCTGATCTGCCACACGTAGGATTAATATTCAGCAGCGAGCATCAAATGCAACTTCTTCTTGAGTGCGCTTGGGTTTTGCAGAGCTTTTGCAATATTTCCCAGTTAGAGTAGTCACAGAGAGAGGCAGGAATATGGTGCAGGACCCTTGCAGAGCAAAACTGGGTTTCATCACCATGAACACGAGAGCTGTGCAGGGCGAAGGCACAGCCAGAGCCCGTCTGCCCCAGGCACAACATCCTGGTAAGGTCTGCAGCAGGGAAATGCAACGCAGCACTGTGATACAGACCAGGAGTAAGACGGGAGACCAGGAGGGCTTTGTGGTGACCTCACAGTGGATCTTCTCCTATCACACTTTTTTTCCACATTTTTCTTGGGGCTTGTTGCAGCCGGGATGGGAGCTGCAGTGAGTTTCCTCCCAGATGCTCCCCATAACTGTTCACACACATATATATATATAT
>VXAV01004367.1:0-27168 GCA_013399715.1 Alectura lathami
ATTCTGAGGGGTTCCAGCTTTGCACGTCCCTGGGGAAGTTGGAGAGCTGTGGAGAGCTGCCTGCGGCTCCGCGCCTCTCCAGGAGCCGGCAGCCGAGCCCCGAGCAGAGCTGCTGCGGGTGTCCCTGCACCAGGGACCGGCAGAGCAGTGAGGGCTGGAGCCGCAGCCGCCCGGATTATAAAGTCAAGCAAGTTGCCCCCGTCTCGGCGGAGCCATGGTCCGGCCCAGGAGCTGGGGGCTGCTGTGCTTCGTGGTGCTCACCCTGCGCGGTCCCCCGGGAGCCGGCGCCCAAGGTAAGGAAGTGCGAGGGGCCCCGATGCGGGGTGCAGCTTCTTCACCCTCTGGCTCCCGCTTGGATGCTGGAGGTGAACCACGGGTAGAGGGGGTTACTGAACCCTCCGAAGTGGGAGCTCTAGGGAGCCCCCACCCTGCCTAGGCCGGGGAAGTTTGGGTGCTGGCCGCGGGAGTGGGGACCGAGGCAGCCCCGGAGCTCAGCGCGAGGAGGGGAGCACATCCCCGGCCGTGCTTAAGGAGCTCCCCGGGTCTGGTGCCCGGGGTCGAACAGCGCGGAGCGCAGCGCGGTGCTCGAGAGGGGGGGCTTAGCTCGGAGAGCAGCACAGCTCTGCTCTGCCTCCCGTTTCCCCCCTGCCCCACAGCAGCCTTCACCCCAGGGGTGGGAGGAATATGTTGCTCTGAGCATGGGGTAGAGACTGTGCTGGGCCAAGCACCCTTCAGGGACAGCATGGGGTGAGAGCACCCTGTCCCCACGGACCCCACTTGCATGGAGTGCAAGTTCTGGGAGCTCCCAGGAAGCAGCTCTTGCACTGGTGCTAGCCCCATTGACCTCCGGCTGGCTGGAGTGGGCAGGGCTGCAGGGGGTCTATAGCCCTGAGCCCCCATGGGTGCCTGGGGGTCCCTGTGCACCCAGCTGACCCAGGGTGAGCCTCTGTTTGCTCATCCCCTCCGGGGCTCTGTCATGGCACAATGTGCTTTTAGCTGCTCTGTTACCTGAGAGAGAGATGCTGAAATAGTTCCTGACCCTTTGGGGTGTGATTGGGGTGTAGAGATCCTTCTGGGGGTCCTCCCCTAAGGTCCCATCCCCTCCCCAGCAGACAGGCTCCCTGCAGGGATGCGGAGGAGGCTTCCGTCTGGCAGGGCTGCAACACAGCCGCCTCCGTCTGCGCTGCTTGGACTGAGCAGATCTGGGCTGCAAAATGAGGGGGGGCACGACAGGGTGCAGCATTGTGGCCCGTGACTCCTCTACCGCGACATTTCTTGCCCTTGTTTGTGACAGCAAGCGGAGCCAGAAGTCCCTGTGTGCTCCCGTCCTCCTGCTCCCCCTGAGCCTCCCCTAGCACTGCTATAATTTCTCAGTAATTAAGTTCAGAACATAACATCTAAAGCGGCAGTATATTATCCGGGCAGGCCCTGTGTGGGGAGCTGTGAAGGTCTCTTTGATTGATTCACTCCCTTGCCGAGTTTCTCTCCTCCTGGCTGGCGTCTCCAGCTTGCGGGTCCCCCACCGTCCGTTTGTTCCCAGCTGTGGGATGTTCTCCTGGTGTGACCGAATCCCATTTATCCGTGGGGCTGCAGGGGCTCCCCGTGGGGCTGTCTGTGCCTCAGCTGGCTCTGGAGGAGAGGAGGAAAGGGCTTTGCTCCTCGATCCTGGTGCACGGTCTGAGCTTTGCATTCTGGCTCCCTGCAGCGCGTTGCATGTCCTGGCGGGTGGCGTGACATTGCTGGGAGCTGGCCCAGCGCTGCGTGGCAGCCACGGCCGGGCGCGAGCAGCGTTGGAGTGGCACGGGGAGCATCGCCTGCCTGTGCCTTCCTGTCCCCTATAGCGGGCTTGGGGACACGCGGGCAGGGCCACCTCTTGACTGCGAGTGGGCTGATGACAGTGATCGCTGCAGCCCGACTGGACGCTGGGGCGGAGGAGCCGGAGGAGGAGCAGCCCCGTGGGCACGATGCCCGCTGTAGCCTCCGGCTCGGCCCTGCTGCGGTCAGGCACAGGGCAGCGCCCAGCGGGGACATCCCCATATGGGCACTCCTATAGGGCTGGTGGCCAGGGGCAGCCCCACAGCCAGGCCGGGAGCGGAGGCAGGAGCGTGCTTTGTGCGGGTGCTATTGATTCCGGCAGCCAAAGAAAATGGGATCAATAGAGATGGAGAGGGGCGGGGGAGGAGGGCGCGAGACCTTCCTGGCCGGGGAGTCAGGCTGCCCAGGCACAAGGATGAAACACTTTTAATACCTGCAGTTGCTAAAACAAAGACCCTGCACTGCTGGGGATAGATGGGATGGAAGTTTAATTACAGCCTGCCTGCGCTGTGTAATTATTAATTACCCACAGCAAAAAATAACTTATTGATTAGGGGCCTCGTGCTAATTAGCTAGAGCTGAGTGTGGTGCTGGTGGAAGGCTGATCAGCCTGGGTAGGAACTGTCGCAGTGCGACCCTCACCAGGGTGCGGGCAGCCCCCTCCTGCAGCAGAGGTGCTTCAGCCCATCAGGGAGACAACGGAGGGGTCCCCGGGAGCTTAGGCGGTGCCCAGCCCTCTCCTCCCCGCTTGGTTTTGTGGATTTTGTGCCCCCCAGGGGTGCGGTTTTGTCTCAGCTGGGGCGGGGGGCACAGCCCAGGACCCTCTGCACTAGCACAGCGCCTGTAATGGGATTGAGGAGGCTGCGGCGAGTCCCACGAGGGATTTGGGAGGCTTAAGGTTCCAGACAGGATTTGGGGCAGGGGCCTGAGACAGGCAGCTTTGGCCAAAGAGGCTTATTAGGGGCTGGCGTGGGAGGCGCGGTGCCTTCTGGCACCCACGCGTGGTCCCCGGGCACGTCGGCATGTGCCCGTGGAGCCAGGCTGGAGGGAACAAGCCCCTGCCCCATCCTGGGGGTGTGACAGTGGTGACAGTGCAAAGACCAGCAGGGCTCAGGGCTTGTGTGAAGGTGCCTTTACCCACGAAAAGGTTCCATCGCTACAGCGTGGCTGTCACCAACGCAAGGCTAGCACCCACCCACCATCAAGCCTTGGGAACACCAGGATTTTTTTTTTTTTTCCTGACTTCCCTCTCCCTGAGCCCCCCTCACACCCTGGGGCAGGCTGGCATGCCAGGTGCTGGGGGCAGCAGGGCAGGGACACCCGAGCATGGCTGCCTTCTGCGCCGCCTCCCGCTTCCCCGCAAGCTCGGCTGCTGCGTTAGCTGCTGGCCTCCTGCAAAGCTCCGGCTCAGGAAGGAAAGTGGCTTTTAGGGGAGAGGAAAGGGAGATTAAAATTTGATGCTTCTTTGGAAGCCATTAGTGGCCAGGCGCAGCGATGAAATTTTGATGACCCGATAACTGGACGGGGGGGGGATGTGATCCGCTCGCAGGCAGCCTGTGTCACTGCGCTCTGTCACCACACGTGGTGCCCTGGCTGGTCCCTGCAGGGTCGGGGTGCCAGCGTGGCTGTGGGGTCATGCCATCCTGGTGCTTCAGCGCACCTCGGTGGGTGCCAGCCTTGTGTGCTCACCCTGAGCCCTGCCCGGTGCACTGGGGTGGCAGCGTCAAGTGCTGCTCGTCCCTTGGTGATGGGGACATCTCGGTGGCATTTCTGCTCAGCGAGATGAAATGAAGGAGCTGGAGGAGAGAGGGAGGGAGGCAGGCGGGAGGATGCAGGTTGCTTGTGATTGTGGAAAAATGCTGATAATTAAACCTGGGAGGAGGGAGGCTGGCTCATGGGATGCAAGGTGTGATGAGGAATGACCCTGGGTCTGTCTTTGTGCGTCTTCACGAGCAGTGTCCTTGTCCCCAGCCCAGCTGCTGCGGGCCACCTTGCTGGCACAGAGGGACAGCCCTTCCTGACCCCGTGCGGGCGGCAAGCACTTGTCCTTCCAAGCCTGGAGCTGATCCTTGGTGTGGCTGGTTGCTGCCTTGGGATGAGCTCTAGCCACAGTGTGTTACTGTAGGTCCTACGTAAATAGCGGCAGGTGGTCGCCTTGATGTTTTGCAGCAGCGGTGCAGGCTGCTGCCTGGGGACGATGAAGACTGGGGTGCGGAGCTGTGTGAGAGCAAAGCCCTTGTGGAGCTGGGTCCCAGCTGGGTGGGGAGCAGCGGGTGTCCTCGCCTGCTCGCCCTCATTACCTCCCGGAGCTCGTTAGCAGGTCGCGTGTCACTGGGTGAAAAATGGTCAGTGCTGGGCCAGTGATAAATATGCTGCTGTCAGCCGTGATGTGATCGCGCTAACGAAGGGCGAGCCGAGCCCCTGGCACGGGGCAGCGCGGAAGGGCCGGAGGCCGCGGTTCCTCTGTGTGGCACGGGGCCGTGGCTGCCCGAAACATGGTCACCCGTGGGGATCCGGCACCCTTGCGTGAGGCTGGGCTTGAAGGAGCGTCCCGGGAGCTCCCAAGGGAGGGCTGTGCCGCGGTGGGGGCTGCCCTGTGCAGGGGGGTGTTGCTGTGCCGCGCTGGCGGGCAGGAACGCGCTCCGTGCCGCGCTGGCAACGCTGCCTGCAGGGGCTCGGCCCTGGGCACCCCTCTGTGAACCGGAGCTGGCTGATGGGGACGCGTCCCCCTGCTGCTCCCAGTGACATTTTGGGGGTGCACCCCCTGCTCCCGGGGATGTTTTTGGGGTGCGTCCCTCTTGTTCCCAGCGATGCTTTTGGGGTGCATCCCCCCGCCCCCAGCAGTGCTTCCTGCTGCCGCCGCCTTCCCCGTAGCCCTGGCAGACCACCTGCCTGCGGCCCCTCGGCGGCCCCCTCGCTCTGCCCCCAGCCCCGCGGGGTGCGGAATGCCTGCGCCTGGAAAGCTGCGCGGGGCTCGGGTTGCCTGGGAACTGGGTAACCTGATCCCTGGGAACGGGGCCGAGGGCAGGGGACATTCCCTGGCTGCAGCTGGTCGCCGGCCCCTTTGTGTCCCTGCTCCGGTGGGGCCGGCTGCGTCCCCACCCTCGGCCCCCCAGGAACGGAGAATTCGGGCGCAGGGGGCCCTCCGGCCTCGCACAGGGGCTGCCCCGGGGCTGCTGTTGTGAGTGGCAGCCACCGGCTGCTTTGGGCTGTCGCCTCCCCTCGCAGATCGCTGTCACCTCCTGGCTGGCAGCCACTGCGAGGCCCTGGGCATTGTGACCAGCTGCTGCCGCGTGCCAGCAGCTGAGCGTCCCAAGTGGGAGCGGGGACAGCGCGGTGGCAATTCCAGAAATGCCAAAACCCCCTCCCCATGCCAAAGCCACCCTCCCTACCAGCCTTTTGCTGTCATCATCCCCATTGCCCATCTCCTAGCACAACAGCTGGCCTGAGCGTGCCGGGAGCTCTGCCCTGCCGGCGTCCCTTGGCAGCTGGGGGAAACTGAGGCAGAGGGCACAGTGGGGTGGGGACCCGGGGTGCAGCGACCCCTGGAGCTGCCGGCCAGGCTGGTGTCCTGCTTCCATGCCGCGGGGGACGGGCTCCGCTGCCCGGCGCGTGCACACGTGAGCTGCTCCGTCAGCTCCTATCGATCACCGCCTGCCCACGCAGCGGTGCCGAGGCCCCCGGTGTAGGGAAACCTTGGTGGGTTTGACCAGTAGCAGAAAGAAACCACGGAGCTAATTTTAGCAGCAGTAGCTAATTGCTTTTTGCACTGCTGGGTGTGACGCCAACCCGCCGGTCCTCGGCTGTAACCTTGAGCCCTCCTGGCTGCGTGCTGGCTCCTGTGGGATGCGGGGTTTGTTTGTGGGGGCTCGGATCCCTGCGGGGGGTTCTCCGGGATGGTTGGGTCGGTGTGGGAAGCTGGGTGCCGCTGGAAGGGCCTGGGAGGGTTCTGTCGCTCCTAGTCTGCATGGGAGAGGGTCTGTTGGGGAGGGGGGACACACGTAGCATGGGGAGACCCTGGCTGTCCCCCACGGGCTGGGAGACCTGGACCACGTGGCAGAACACCCGGCACTCAGTTACCGTATTGATGACTCACAACAGGTTGATGAAGGCAAATGCTATTTTTAGAGCCCTTTAATTGATCGGGGCCTGCGTGCCCGCTCCTGGGCTTGCAAATTGCTCAAGCCAGCCCCGGGTGAGTCTGGGCCCAAGGGCACACGTGCTCGTGTGTCCCTGTCTGTGGGGCTGGGCTGGCCCCTGCTTCCCCTGCCCAGCATGTCCCCACTGTGCCCCCTGGGGCTGCGTCCTGGTTTGCTGGCTGGGGCAGTACAGCTGCGGGGTGCAGAAAACTGGGCTGAATCTAGGCCAGGTGCTGGGCTTTTGTGGGTTTTATGGTGTCATTGGCATCTCCTCATTCATTGCCCTCCTTTTGGGAACTGCATCTTCCCGGCAGGGAGCAATCGAGCGCAGGGGCATGCAGGTGGTGTCCTTGGGCTGAGGCTCAGTCTGGGGCCATGGGGTTGATGTGGGGAGGACCCCGAGGGTCCTGTGGGAAGGCAGAGGGCCACAGGATCTGCATGGGTCCAGCACCCCAATCCTGGCAGCCTGAGGAGGTCTGGCCAGGCTCAGGGATGGTGCTGGGATGGGAGCCGGTGCGGGAATGCCGCTGGATGCCTGGCCGAGCGCTGGGCCATGATGGATGGAGGGGGCTGGGGCGGCGGCGGGGACACAATAGCTCTGGTTTCAGCAGCCCGCCTCCTGAATGCCTGAAAAACAGCTGATGGCCATGAAGGGGGATGAAATGGGATTAGCTGCTGTTTCCAAAGTGAGCGTGTCCTGCCCAGCTGGACAATGCACCCGCTGTCTCCTACTGGGTGCCTTGGTGCTCCAGCCCTGCCACAGGGGCTCGGTGCAAGCTCCCCAGGGCTGGAGCGGGAGCCTCCCACCCTGGCTGTCCCCAATGCCTTTGGAGTCTGCGGAGCCCCTCAGCACAGCGCCCCAGCACTGGGTGCAGTGCAGGCTCCAGGGGTGCTTGCGAGGTGCATCAGGGCTGGGGTGCAGCCTGGAGGGGCCGTGGCCTGGCTTCTCCGCCTGCAGCAGCACTCAGTGGGTCCCGGGGACCAGGGGACCGTGCTGCAGTGGGTGCAGGGATGTGGGGCACAGAGGGCACCTGGGGCAGGACCCAGCTGCAGCGCTGCCGGGGCGCGTGTGTGCGCGGCGCCGCGCTTGGTGGAGTGAGCTGATGTTGATTTTGATAATGAGTTCTCAGTGCACTCGCAAACTAATAAAATCAACTCATTAGGGTGCTATGTTTAATTCAAAGCTTGGCTGTTGGGAGAGCCCTCCCTACCGGCTGCCGGGAGGCGCAGAGCACCCAGCCTCTGCCTGTGCGTGCTGGGTGCGAGGGGAGGAAGGTGATGGGTGCCTTCGTCTCCCCGTGTTCTCCATTTTGCTGGCTTGCACCAGGGGAGGAGGGCCGGGGGGGCAGCGGCAGGGAGCTGGGCTGTGCAGTGGAGGGTGGAAATCAGGCACGCGCTGTGAGCAGGGGAAATGAGCCGCTGAGCGCTTCACCTGGGGCGGTGGCAGAGTCTCGCTCGCTTGGCTTCTCCCCATAAGATGCACGTCAGGCTGGGCGCTGCCTCGGCTGCTGGAATCGCTGGCCCGGCTTCGCGGTGCTGGCTGCAAAAGCCCCTCTGGCCAGGAGAGCCACAAGTGTGTAAATAAGGGCAATAACCGGAGCTCGCTTCTCTGTCCTGGAAACCCAGGGCTGTTGCGGAGGGCCGAGGGGGGATTGCCAGGCTGCGAGTCATTCCCGTCCCTCGCCTGCGAACAAGGGCAGCTGGGAAGGACAGCTTTGGAAAAGGCTTTTTCCAGGGGAAAAAGTCTGTTTGTGGTCACGCTACAGCTATTTATGTTTAAAATGAGCAACGCAGTGACTAATTAATACTTTGGAAAAAAGATGTCTGGGCAACGCCCCAGTAAATCCACGCCTGCCTGTCCCGGCTGTGCGGTGCCCGCTGGGACGGGGACGTGGGGAGGGGACCTCAGCCATCAGCAACTTCATCCTGCTTGGCGTGGGGGGCGGGGGGCGAGGAGCTGGCCTGGTGTTTCCATCCCGCGGGGCTGGTGACTGGATTCCGTCAGCACCATGGGAAAGGCTGAGCGGGGTTTTTTCTTGTGGTTTCTCTCTTCTGTTTTTCTTTCCCCGTCGTATTTTTCCATTGGGAAATGCTGCCTTGTTGAGATTCCCGTGGTGAGCCTGGAGAGCGGCTGTTGTCTGCCTGTCTGTGTGTCTGCGAGGCTGGCTGTGGGGCGAGGGCTGCGCTGAGCATCCCGCGTGGCGGGGGAATGCAGGCGCAGCCTGGGGACACCCAAGTGATGTCCCACGTGCTGCTGAGCCGAGGGCTGCGCTCACCTGTGGAATGTGCCCGGTGTGCCCCACTGGGCTGAATCCAGCCCGCAGCCACTCAGGGTGGGCCTCGCTTGCCATCCGCCCCATGTGGGATGTGCCCGTCCTTCCTCTCCTCCCTGCTCCGGAGCCGCTCCTGGAAGCCAGCCGTGCGCTCTGGCCCCGCTCCGGCAGAGCCCGTGCTGCGTTGAGTCACTCCCCAGGTGTCTGTGAGTCACAGCAGTGACCCAGATATGAAGGAGCTGTGCAGTCGCAGCGTCGGGAGGATTTGTGGCCTCGGAAGGAGTTTGCTGGGGAAGGAGTTTTGGCCGGAGCCTGGCAGCAGGTTCAGTGTCCCCAGCTGGGCACAGGGCTGTGCCGTGCATGGGGACGTGCTGAGCTCAGAGGGTCACTGCAGCCCACGGTGACATCCAGCTGTGCCCTAACAGCTGGGCGGCCCCAGCTCGAGCCCCTGGGCTTGGGGAGGCTGCGGTGTCCCCATCCCCCTGCTGAGCCCTGGCAGCTGCGGCAGCATTGGGCCCCATCGCTGCAGGTTGTCCCCATCCTGCTGCTGCTGGTGGTGACAGACGTGGAGGGACGTGTGGCTGGAGCAGGGAGGGGACACTTGCTGGTGGCTCCCGTGCTGATGCGGGCTGACAGGAGAGCTGGACAGGAATGCTGACGTGGCCGTGGGGGCACGGTGGACGCAGGCGTTGGCTGGCATGTGCCGGGCACCTTGCACTGGGCCGTGCGGGGCACGGAGCCAGCTCGGGCAGGGGGAAGGGGACAGCAGCTGGGGGCTGGACGCTGCCATCCCTGATGGGGGCTGACACGGGGCTGGCACTGCTGCCCCGATGGGATCGGGGCCAACGCTGGGGTCCAAACACTTGGAGCCATGTGATGGGGTCTTTACTTCTGGGCCAAGGCGTGTGGACTTGGGGCTGGGATGGTGGCCAGGTGCTGGGGTCTGTGCCTGTAGCGCTGCACAGCACTTTGGAGCACAAAGCTCTGCTTGTTGGCCCCCCCCCCCGGGCTAGCGGGCTGGGAGTGCACAACGGTGCCGTGTGTGCACCGTGCTTGGGGTTCCCGGGGGGGGAAATGTTGTTTTTTCCATCTGGAGCTGCTGGCGTGGGCAGGCAGAGGTTGGGTGTGCGAGGGCAGGCAGGGACGGGCAGGCACACAGCCCCGCTCTGTTCCCAGCCACGGGGCTCGGTGACGTGCTGTTCTCCAGCCAGGCTCGCGGCTCTCCTCAGCTCCGGAACATTCAGGGCTCTACCTGGCCCACGTGGGCACCGAGGTGCAGCCGGCTGGGCCCCCTCTGCTGCAGCGTGTGGGCACTGAGGGCTGTCCCAGGCTGCTGCCTTGCACAGAGCGTTGGGAGCCACGAGGGGACAATGCTGGCACGGCCTCAGCTTGGTGCCGTTGGGCAGAGGAGGGGGCGACTGCGGATTTGGGACCTGCTGGTATCTGGGGTCGTGGGCTGGGAGTTGCGTGGGGCCTGGGGAAGGGATCCTAAGGAGAGATGTGGCTTCACCTCCAGCGCCGCTGCTGGGAGAAGGGGGGTCCTGAGTGGGCACCGTGGTGCTGCGGGGCCGGGTGTCCCTTTTGCAAATGTCCCTTGTCCTGGGGGAGCCCTGCTCATCTGTCCCTGTGCCCTGTCCCCAGCGGGGCTCGGCGAGGCCGCCGGCTCCCTGCAGCCGCTGGCCCACTGAGCTCTGCGAGAGCTGGGCTGTAGAAGAGGAGCTTGTTACGGAGCCATCCTGCTTTTAATTAACAAATTAAAATCCTAGTTAACAATCCAGCCCCAGGGCTGTTGGAGGCTGGGGGAAGCTGGAGCGTTTGTTATGGAAACAGCAGTTAATTAACAAATAAGTAAGTATGGGCCTGGAGACAGATGCGGGAGGAGGAAGCGGGGATGGCAGCGGCGTGGTCGGGGTGCCCTGGTGTGAGGCGGGCGTCCGTCCATCTGTCCTGTGGGGTGCCACGGAGCTGCTGGATTGAGGGGCTGGGTCCTGCCCCGTGCTGGCTGCGCCGTCCTGGATGTGTCCCCGTGCCACGTCCAGGAGACCTGGCCAGGGCTTGGGGCTTCAGGCGTGGCTTCACCGAGCCCCAGCCATCGCAGCCTCTCCGCTGGAAGCTGCAGCCGAGATGGATGAGGGGTGGCATGGGCACAACCGCTGTGCGCTCGCAGGTGACACCGGTGCCATGCCGGGGCCGCAGGGAGCGCGTGACGAGGTGGAGGGGGCCACTTGCTGGGCCACTTTGTGCATCCCCAGGGGTGGCTGTGTGGGGACGTGACCCCGCTGCCAGCCTGTGCTGGGCCCTGCGGGGTTTTTGTGTGGGCTTTGGAGATGGCAGGGCCCGTGTCCCTCCCACAGCTTCACCTTTCCAAAGGCTTAAGGGAAGAAATGAGTTTAAAAGCCGGCTCTGCAAATCCTGCTGCCATCGTCACACGGGCTGGAGCCGTGCTCCGCTTAGCAGCTGCTCCAGGTCTGCCTCTCTCGAAGGCTCTCACCTAATCCAGTTAACACACCTCTGCAATCCGCTTACGGCATGTAAGAAACCCCAAATCTCCTCTGAGGGAGGCGCAGGGACGCTCCTGGCTGCGGTAGCAGCCAGCCCTGGCATGGGAGGCGGCACCAGGCTGACGTCAGGTCGTGCTGGGCGGGGTTGTGGCGGTTTTGGGGCAGTTTGGAGGTGCTGGGGGCAAGCTCCGCGCTCGCCCTCTGTTTGCGGTGCAGGTGATGCATGCGCACAGGACGGCCCCATCTCCCCCGTGCTCTCCCACCACCCACCCCTCAGTGCTGATCCCACCTGGGCCATGGTGCTCCAGCAGGGGTGGAGCTGCGGCTCTGTGCTCGTCTCGATGATGATGGGGAAGCACAGGGAGGCAGGGCTGCCTCTGCTGAGCAGGAAAATGACAGCCAGTGCAGGAGAGATGGCACAGAGCAATGAGCAGCTCCAGCGTGGAGAAGCAGCAGCTGCTGGGCAACATTTGTGGGTTGGCCCCCACTCTGCCAGGCTCGGGGACACCCCACGGGACCGGGGAACTGCTGCAGCCGGGCTGGGGCTGAAGGAGAGGTCAGGGCTCGGGGTCTGCCATAGCCCCACCGGCTTCCCAGCGGACGCAGCGGGGATGTGGCCAGGGGACGAGGTCCTCACCTTCATCCCGTGCTTGCACCTGTTTGGGGCGCTGGTGCAGGAGCAGCTCCTCGGGGTGCGGTGGGAAGGTGCCCTGTGGATAGGGAGAAGGGAAACCCTGCGGAGAAACGGGTGGGGCTGGGGGCTCTGAGCACTTCTGGGGGCTGGGGAAGCGGAGGGATGTGGCTCTCCAGCATGCTTGCAGGACCCGAGAGCATCACTTGTGGCCGAGTCCCTGAGAAGCCATGCGGTGGCCGTGCCACCTTCCCGCGTCCCCGAGGAGACATTTGTGTGGCTCCTGCCGGAGCCTCGCACCAGCAGCGAGCGCCGAGCCCCCTTGCTCGGGCTGCGCTCTCTAAATAATGCAGGGAGGCGAGTGCCGTCCGCAGGGGCTGCGGCTGAGCACCGCAAATGGCTGAGAAATGGAGCGTGCCTTGCGGGAGCCACCTCCGCGCCGAGCTCGGCCGGCCCCATCCCTCGCTGCCTCCCACGCCGGGGACGGGGACACGTGGAGGGGACGGAGCGGAGCCGCAGCCTCTGCCCGAGCATTGGAAATTGCATTTCACGGCTGGGCGGGCTGGGATACCAACTCCAGCACCGCGCGCCGGGCGCTCGGAGAGGAGATAAGATTTGATTAAGAAGGCCGCTATTAATTTATGGCAAGTACACTCATGATAGCAGAGAGGTTGCTTTTAATTAATAGCCAGAAGGAGATTTATAAAGCTCTTGGTCTCAGCGGGGGGAGAAGGAGAGGGAGGGAAAATGCAGGAAAGGGAAGGAACAAAGTGAGTTGTGAGGATTAATGGACACATCTGCAATTATAAGTCTTTTTATTAGTAAAAAGCAAAAAAAAAAAAAAAAAAAAAAAAAAAAGGGTTAAAAATACACCAAGGAGCTGTGCTGGGGGGGCAGCAGGGCTGAGATGGGCAGGGGGGAGCTGAGCACCTTGGGCACTGCTCCAGGTGCCAGCGGGGACCGGGGCTGCTCTGTGCCATCTCACTGCCACCGGCGTGTCCTGGGGGTGACAGCGGGGCAGCTGGGCTGTCCCCTGTGTCCACCTCAGCCACCCTGACCTTCCCTGGTCGTGGCAGGGTTGGGCGCACGCACGAGGCGCTGCAGTTACAGAGGGATCGATCCGGGCGAGATGGAGCCGTGCGAATGCCTCCTGCTGGCAAAGGCCCGAGGAGGGGCCACCCATTGCTGGTGGCTTTTAGGACCCATCTGCATTAGCCAGATGGGCAGGACGAAGCCTGGGCTGTGCTGAGAGCCCTGTGCTGGTGGTGACACGGGGTCCGATGTCCCCACGGGCGAGCGGTGCTGCGTGGGTGTGGGGTGCAAGCCGTGGTGGGTGCCCCTCGTGCCTCAAAAGCACCGGCTGGTGCGGATCCACCGCCCCTTCCCCAGATCTGGCGAGTCACTGCAGGAAAGCCAATGTCCCCCCCCCCCGCATGGTCCCCACCCCACACTCGCCTTCGTCCTCGGCTCCGCAGCACGGGCGCGCCGAGCTCCGCGTCTCCCCAGGTGCCGGCAGCGCTCGGCATTTCAATTCCGTGTTTGCTTTTTATCAAGGGGAAGAGGCCTTGTCTCAGGAATACTAATGTTCCCGGCAGCGAGCGCTGCTGCTCCGCCAGCACCTGCTGTCTGCCTGCCCCGTGCCGGGCGCCGCGTGGTCGCTGCCAGCATCCGGTGACGATAGGGACACCGGGGCAGCGGGGTGCCGCCTAACAGGGGCGCTGAGCGCAGCTCCTGCCCCATCCCCGTGGCGGGGCCGTGCCCTCCGCGCGGTGGCTTTACCGGCGCGATGAAAAATTGATGCCTGCCAACCGCACGCTGACGTCGAACAAGCAGAAAACGTTGGCCGCGTTACCCAGGGCGCGGGCGCGGGGCCACCGCGGCGGGGTGGCTGCGGAGGGGACGCGGTTTGTCCCCAGGGACAGCTGGGGGTGGCACCGTGGGGTGGGGTCTTGCTGAAATCCCTCTTTGGAGGAGCGAGGTCAGGGCGAGGGGGCTGCGAGGGGGCAGCTGGTGGGGGGCCGCTGCACCCATAGGTGCTGTGTGGGGGGGCCGTGGGGTGAGTAGCGATTTTAACCCCTTCCCTGCCGTGCTGGTGCCCACCCACCCGTCTCCCCCCGCCCCCAGATGCAGGGCGGCTGCTGCGGCGCCGGGGAGCTGTGCTGCGAATATGTTACACAAATGAATAATAAAAACAAAGGAAAATTACCCACTTTATTGAAACTCATTTTATGAATAAAACAATTATTCTGGTAATTGAAAAAATGTGTCGTTAAATTAAATGCAGTGGTTCCTATTAAAATTTTAGTGGATTTCTTCCTCTCTGTTTCTTTTTTCCCCCCTTTTCCTTCCCTCCCTCCCGCCTCTGCTGGCGGCTAAAGGCTGGCAATTATAGCGGAGGGTTTCGCTTTCTCTTTATTGTTTTTTAATCTCCTCGTGCTGCGTAGCGCCAGGGATAGTCTGATGCAGAAGAGATGTCACTCCATCTCCCCTGTCTGGGGGAGTTCTGGGGGACGGAGTGGGAGCTGCACAGTGGCCAGGTGGGGACAGCCCAGGAAGGCCCGGGGACCCCCAGGGGCTCAGCCAGTGCCAAGCTGCAAAGTGTTGGGGACTGGAGACGTGGCTCTGTCACCCCTGCTATGGCTTCGGGGTGTCCCCCCTGCTGCGTGATGAGCAGGGATGGGTTCAGGTGCACCCAGCTGTTCCTCATCCTGATTAATGCCAATTAGCAGGAAGCAGGCACTGGGCTGTTCGGCTTCTGATGAGCACACCGGGGAGGGAAGCAGCTGGATGTCACCTCCCTGTCCCCAGGGGGCGGCAGGGTGGTGGCCCTGTGCTGAAGCCAGGTATGGAGGGGGGCTGCGGTCCCCAGGGTCACTGTGCCCGTGCTCCTGCAAGGTGTCTGCAGCACAGGGACAGGAGAAGGGCCTGGGCGTCCTGCACCTTGCTGGGGGTGCCGATCCCTGCTGCCCTCAGCGCTGGCAGCGCTTCAGGCTGGATTCCTCTGGGCTTAAAACTCCCGGCCCTTCCCATCGAGAGGGATTTGAAGCTGGGGGGGATGCTTAGATCCCAGCTCGCCCATTATGTCCTGGTATTAGGATCCATTACTGCGCTTTTGGTGAGACTGGGGGCCCCTGCCCTATATCCACAAGCCCTCCCTGGTGCTAATGCACCGGACGTGGGCTCAGACCCAGCTCCCAGCGCTCGTTATGTAAATAAAGTGCAGGGGCAAAGATTTTGATCCCATTAGGCTGGATTAGTGCCTTGCGAGGCCTTGGCATTAAAATGTCAGCAGCATTGAAGGGAGAGAGCAGGGAGAAGTGAGCTGGGTCGCCCCCCCTTCCCCTTCCCAGCCTCCTTCCCCATTACCAGCGCTCGGCATCCCATTATCCTGTCCATCACCCCACGGATCGGCTGGAGGAAGCACTGCCGAGCCCCCTCCTCTGTGCTGCAGGGTGAGATCGGCGTGGTCTGGTGGCAGCTCTCAGTGTGGAAGGGGCTGCGCTGGCGTGGCACAGCACGGCACCTGGCCGGTGGCCAGGGGGGGCTGAGCACCCGCCCACGCTCCTGGCAGATGTGTGCAGATGTTCCCGGGGCCACCTCTCCCTCTCGCTGCCGCCTGTGTTTGGAAAGTGATGAATTTCTGCACCAACTAATTAGTCTCTAATTAGCAAGCAGAGTGTAAACAGTCACAACAGATGGGGGAGAGGCAGAACTAGCAGTAATGACCCTTCGTTTGGGGGGGACGTGGCTGTCACGCCCCAGGAATGCTCCTGCCAGGCCCAGCTCTGCCGGAGCCCACGTGCCCTTTGCCGAGGCCCATCCTGCTGCCTGGAGCCACGGGATGAGCCTGCATGGGAAATTTCCAGCGAGGGAACGGGAATGGCCTGCGGAGAAATCTCGCTGTGCAGCTCTCCGTCCTGCTCCAGCTGGGAAACGCGTCTGCAGGGCTGGAACTGCAGGATGGGGACGGGGAGGGTGGTGCCTCTGGCGATGCTGCTTGGTGCCGCGATGCCTCTCCCCTCCCAGCTGCGGTGGGTTGTGAGCAGGTGAAGGTCGGGCACAGCCCGTCCCGCTGCTGGAGCCCTCCCTGGGGCGCTGGCAATAAATCCATCGTCCTCCTCTCCTCGGATCCCTCCCGCTGCCCCCGGTCCCTGTGCCGGAGAGCAGAGAGCTCTGTGGGCACGGGTGTCCTTGTCACGCAGCGGGCGCCGGAGGGGAATGAGCAGCAGCTCTGGGGGACGGGGAGCTGCTCCGTCCGAGGCGGCTGCGGTGACCTTCGTGGGCGGATAACGATCGCATGATCAATAGCGGAATTAGGAGACGCCTCCTCCTCTGCGCCGCTTTTCACCCTTTAATGCAGAACAGATGGCTCGGGCGCTTCAAAGCGAGAGGAGACTTAGCTGCTTAAAATCAAATTAGGATGTATGCAAACAGCGCGCCGGCCCGGGGGACGGTGCGGCAGGAGCGCCCCACCGCCAGCCACGTCGGTGTCACCGTGTCACCGCTGCCACGGCCCCGAGCCGAGCGCTGCAGCAGGGGGCGAGGGGGGCCCGCGGCAGCACAGCCCCGCAGCCGGGCGCTCCCACGAGGGCCGTGCCCGCGGGTCGGGTCGCGTTGCCGTGGTCCTTGGCCCTGAGCTGCAGCGATGCAGCAGGAGCACCTCGCCCAGCTGGAGCCCAGGCTGCTCTGTGGCTTGTTGCTGGTTTTGGTATGGAGCTGGAGTCTCATCGGCGGTCGGGGGCTGCGGTAATCCCGAGGTCTCCACCCCTGGCATGTACTCTCTGGTGTTGCAGGTTGAGCTTCTCCCTGCTGCTGACCAGGGAGCACAGCTCCTGCACCTGGGTGCACGTGCATCCCTGCAAGCTTGGGTCTGTCCCCTGCAGCATTTGGGTCTTGCTGGGGGTGGCACGAGGGCTGGATCGAGGCTGCTGCGGGGTTCGGCCCTGATACCCGCATGCAGGGGGCAGCGGGACAAGGGCAGCCCCTGCCAGCCCACGCACTGCTGGGGGTCAGGGAGGAGGGCAAAATGGAGGAGGCAGCAAGGAGGAGAGGGAATGAGCAGACCCCAGGGCGAGACTGGTGGGGTCTGCGTGCCTCCGAGCTGCAAACCCAAACCCCCCTCGAGGATGGTGGGCGCCCGGTGGCAGCCCCACACCCCGGTCCTGGGCGGCCCGGGGCCGGCGCTGCTTTGCTGCCAGCTCACGGCGCGCGCGGAGCGCCGAGGCTGGAATGCAGCAGGCGCACACAAGAAAGCAAGGCCCGACCCCAAAGTAAAAACCCGAAGCCGTGATTGAAAACGCACTTGAAAGCTGCTGGGGAATATGAATGTGTCTTTGAAGTAAAAGGGCTTCCATTTGTTAAGCAGAAAATGGAGCTGTGTGTTTCGATTTATAGTTTTACTTAGCAAATAAACCAGGAGACGAGTAAGTGTTTATGTCTTGCTCTGCTCCCAGCCCCTCCACCCCATTTCCTCCCCCCTCCAGAGTTAAAAGCTCCGTGCTTCTGAAACCATACAAAGGCAGCCAGGAATAAAGCAAAGAAAGCAGCTTAGATAAACCCTCGATGGGCTAAGCTCTTGTCAATACGCTTGGGAAACGGCTCGGCTGGGCAGTGGCCGGGTGGAGGGGTCTCCAGGCTGGGGGCTGCGGGTGGGGGGACGGGGACCGGGGAGGCAGGAGCTGGGATCCCCCATCACTGAGCGCTGCCGGAGTAACGCCGTGCCTGCGATGGAGGGGTCGGGGTCACGGTGCCGCCCTGCTGTGGGGCAGTGCGCGGTGCTCCTGGGTGGGCTCTCACCCCTCTCCCTTCTCTCCCCCCAGACGACGTCTCCCCGTACTTTAAGACGGAGCCAGTGCGGAGCCAGGTCCACCTGGAGGGGAACCGCCTGGTGCTGACGTGCATGGCCGAGGGCAGCTGGCCCCTGGAGTTCAAGTGGCTGCACAACAGCCGGGAGCTGACCAAGTTCTCCCTGGAGTACCGGTGAGTGCCCACCCGGGGGTGTGCATGGCTGGGGATGCACGTGGGGACCGTCCCAACCCCCACAGCCCCCGTGTGGGCTGCTGGGCAGCTGGGGCTCACCCTGCCCCGTGCCCGGTCCCCATCGACCCTGCTGGTGGCATCGCCGCTGCAGGGGGACGCGCTGGAGGGCACGGGGGGCAGCGGGGAGGCAGGAGCAGCGATCAGCATGCCGGGAGCTGCCTGCCTCTGTTTGGAGAGCAAACGGCAGCGGAGCAGTGGATTTAAGCGGGTCAACATGGAGAGGAGGCGTTTGCACAGCGCAGGATTAACACCGGGCACGGATCACGGCCAGCTCGTGGCCAGGTCCCACCGGCCCCGGCCAGCAGGATCCCAGTCCCACGCAGCAGCTGATCCCGCTGCAAGCAGTCAGGCCCCGCGTCGCAGCCCTCTTCAGGCTCGCCTGGAAATCATGCCGGGCACCTCTCGCTGTCTCTTCGGTGTGTGTGTGTCATCCTCTCTGTTTTAATCAATAATTCAGCCCGAGACAAGCCGTTCCCCGTTTAAAGGCATTGAATCCGAAGGCTTCGTGTTGCTGTAGCAACGCGGGGCCGCTCCGGGATGCCAGGAATGCAGACGATGTGGCTGGGTGACATCCCCTCCCCGGCACCGTGTCCTGTGCTGGGTGCTGCAGCCATTGGCTGTGGGTCCCCGGGGCCATCCCTGGGGACCCCAGGGTGCCCCCACCAAGTCCAGAGGTGCTGCCCTGCGATGCCCCCATGCCCTTGGCTCAGCCCCGGGGCTGACCTCCGTCGGTGCTCGCCTTGGTGCTGGGTGCTTGGTGGCCCCACGGGATGGGTCCCCTGTCCCTTGCCCTGCTGTCAGAGCTCAGACATTTACTGCGCGCTGTGGTGTCAGTGGTTCGGGAGTCCTGGTGGCCGCAGTGGGACCGACGTGTCAGACGTTAAATGGGGTCATGGGAGCGGGCTGTGGGGGCGATGCGGAGCCCGTGCAGGGAGCTGACCCCATGCCCATGTCCCCACGTTGCTCTGCGGTGCCCTGGAGCCCACATCCCTGGTCAAGGTGACTGCCTTCCCCTGAGCCCCCTGCCTCTGGCTCCAGCTGGCAGCCAGAAAGGATTAAGGAAGGAAGCGAGAAAACAAACAAACACACGGGGAAAACCCAAACAAACCGAGCTGCCGAGCTGCAGCTAATGAAGCAAGCAGCCTCTATGCAAATCTCTGCCTGGCTCTCACCCGGCCTCGCCGCGCCGGGGACGCAACCTGCCGGCATCAGCTTAACTCAGCCCGGCGTGCGCTGCCTGTCCCCGGGTCTCTGCGGGGATTTAACGCGTCGAGAGGAGACTTTGGACGTCTTGTCTGCAATTGAAGGCTGCTGGTGAGGAAGGCGAGGTACCAAAATTAGTTATGATGGGCATAAATTGAATTTTAATAGAGATGTAGGTGGCACGGAGCCAGCCTGCTCAGGCAGTGGGAAGGTAGTAATTAAAAGTTAACGAGTTTAGAAACAGAGTAATCCTTGGGGAGGGGAGGGCTGGGGCTGGTGGCTGGGAATGCACAGGGATGCTGGGGCTGGGGGGACCTCGGGGTGCAGCCACCACCTGGCTGGGGGCTGGCACGTCCCCCTGTGTGTCCTCGCTCCGTGGGCAGCGGGGACGTTCCCTGGGGCCCGGCCATGCCCATGGCAGCTCACACCGTGCTTTGCAGCAAGGCCACGTGCTGGGCAGGGCCGTGCCTGGGGAGCTGCGGTTCATGGCCAGGACAGCACGTCACCGAGCCTTCGGCCTCAGCATCCTCATCACTCCTCCCCGGGTCCCTTCCCGCAGCAGCGCATCCTGGCTGCACCTCCGGATGCTCCCAGTCAGCTGCATTTTGCCCATTTTGCCCATTTTACTCGTTTTCCCGGGAGCTGGGGTTTGCACCCCCGTGGCTCCGTGCCCTCCGTGAGCTGCTCCCATTGGTCTGCTCATCCGGGTGGGTTCGCTCCCACATTTTAAGGCAAGGAGCTGCTCTCCCAATTTGGCAGCGTGTTTCCATGGCAACTGCCCTTTCCTTCCCGCAGCAATTGAGCCGCCAGCTTGCGACCGGAGCGACTTGTTGGCGTGCGGCGAAGGGCAGATGGGGAGCGGGCTCGGCACGTCCCCGGCACTCGGCCAGCGAGGGACAAGGACATCCCTCTGCGTGCAGGTGGAACTGTCCCCTTGGGAGCATCCCTGGGGACCACAGGCGATCAGGGCCCACGAGGGGACGGGGACCAGGGTGGCTCTGCGTGCGCATGGAGCCGTCCCTGTTGGAAGCATCCCTGGGGACTGCAGGGAGACCGGGGACCAGCCTGGCTGCGCGTGCAGGCAGATCTGTCCCCCTCGGGAGCACCACACGGGACCGTGGATGATCGGGGACTGCAGAGTATCAGGGAGCAGCCTGGCTCTGGGTGCGCACAGAGCCATCCCCCTCGGGAGCATCCCTGGGGACCGCAGGGGACCAACCGTGCCCTCCCCGCTTACCTCCTCCATCACCCACCGCCGGCACGGGGTGCACGGGGACGGCTCTCCCATGGCACCCCAGGTGCGTCCCACACCTGGGCCACCCCGCAGCGGGTCCGTCCCCTCCGGTGCCCGCTGTCACCTTCCCTAAGACGCGGGCAGCGTGGGCGGAGGCGTGCCACGTGCTCTGCTCCCGTGCCCCGGCACGCCGGCACTGCGCTCTCCAGGGCCGGCTCTGTTTTTCCGTGCGTAATCTCGCCGGTGCCGGGCTCTCCCGTGAGCTCTCTGGAGCATGACTTCTTCTCGTACGAGGAATCATAACATGCAAATCAGGCATCTCGATGTCTTTAATGAAATCCTCCGAAGGAAAGCGCTTCTCTGGTGAATTGAGGATATTTATTTCTCATACCAGAAATTTAACATGCAGATTAGTTAGGTCTGGTAATTCATCACAGGAGATTGTCCTATTAAGGGCTGCATCGAGTCCTGCTGCCTTCGGAAATTGCCTTACACATAGATTACCGCTGGACAGACTCCCATCCGCGGAGATGCATCTTCTATCTGTTAGATCAGCCCTCTCTCCTCTCCCCGCATCCATCCACAGCTGGCGGCGGAGCCCAGCAGCCACTAAAGGAGCCCCCGTCTCTCCCCAAGAGCCCAGATCCCCTTTGCCAGGAGCTCAGAGCCCAGGAAAGTGAAATGCCAGCTCTGACAGATGCCTCCTTACCCCCTCACTGTGCTGCTCACCTCGCCACTCCAGCAAAACTGCATCTGCACAATGGGTCCTCCCAGGTCTTCCCTGGGGCAAACCACAGCCCTGAGCCCCCTTGCCAGGACCGCCCACCCCAGGACACAGCCTGGGGGCACACGGGGTGCTGTGCCCCAGGCACCGCGGTCACCCCCCAGGCTGAGCTGCTGCCAGCTGGGAGCGGGTCCCCAGCTGCTGGGTGAGCTCTTTGCCAGCCCAGCTGTGAAGCACAGCCTGGGGAGCTAATTGCCATTCATTAATATAATTAACAGGAGCTGATGAGCAGAGAGAGGGGGTTGCAGCCAGGCTGAGTGGGTGCCGTGCCCCCGCTGTGTGTTGGGGCTGCCTGGCTGGCTCCGTGCTCAGCATCGCTCCAGCACGGCGCGGCGGGGTGGGTAAGGGCAGCACGGGGTGGCTTTGTTGGTGTCACCCGTGGTGCAAAGCCTCCTGTGGCCTCTTTCCTGGCTGGGGCATTACGTGGGCTCAGGCAGCAGGGGGAAGGAGCCCCAAGAGAGCCGCAAAGCCCAAAGCTGCTGCCTGATCCCATGGCAAGGGGTGTGCCGGGGGCCTCTTGGGGTGCCACGGCCTGGGCTGAGCCTTGTCCCCCTCCAGGCTCCACAGGAAGGCAGCAGGTTAACGCGTGGGCGTCCGCTGTTAGCGGCTCGTGGCTCCCGCAGGGCCGGCGGGGGCAGAGACCCACAGGGCTGCCAGCACCCTCGCAGCTCCCCTGGCCGAGGGAAAACCCTGCTGGCAAGCGGTGAGGCGAGGGCTCTGGCCACGCGGGTCGGAGCAGAGCCGTTTCCAATCAGGGGCTAACTGAGATCCCATAATACACTTACTGGGGGCTGGTGGAATGCCAGGGGGGTGTCTAAAAACGCGTTGAGCAGCAGCCCAGCGCGGGGCTCGGTGCGGGCGAGGCGCTGGGGCGCGGGGATCGGGCGCTGGGAGTCGTTAAACCTTTGCTAAGTGTGTTTTAATGCTCACTTGACATTTCATTATCACGCAGTAACTGTTCAAATACGTGTCCCCTCTAGAATTAATTAGTCATTATACAGGATATTAATCAAAGGGGGCTGTGCCAATGTGCTTATATCCAAAATCCGATCCAGCTGTTGCTGTTACTGGGCTGCATCGGAGGAACCACGCAGATTTCTGCACTCTTCTGGCTTTAAATTTGATGGATCAGATGCTTTGGCTGGTGGTGTTCCCGGCCCCTCTCCACCCCCTCAATCTAATAATAATTCAGCAGCGTCAGCCCCATGCTTCCCAGCAACCCCACGATAACAGAGCCGTGAGCATCAGCCAAGGCTGGGGCACGGCTCCGCTGGAGCAGGGGGGCCTCGCCGCACCGGGGCCAGCCCAGGGGCTGTGCACCCCTTTCTGTGGGCGCGGAGGGGACCCGCAGGTGATGGGGATGGGGCAGGCGCTCCCCGGGCTGGGTGGATGGGTGGAGAGGACTTGGTTTCCGACGTGATCCCATCCGTCTGTCAAAGCAGGCCGGGGCCAAAGGCTCCCCCTGCTCGCTGGCTGCTTCCTTAAAGCTGCCGGGACCCTGGCACGCGGCTTCTGGCCTCAGGGCCCCGGTGCGAGCACTGCACGGCGCTTCCCGACTGAGCCTCGGGACCGCGGCTGTTTTCCATCCCAGTTTTTGAGCACGGGTCATTTCTGACTTCGGAAGTGCTTTTCCCCACAGACAATGCCCTGTCAGCCTCCGTCCTTAGAAGCCAAACAAACAAACGCTGGAAAAACAGAGGAGTCAGCAGCACGGGACGCTCCGGGAGCGAGGCAAGACCTCTGTCCCAGCCTGAACCCGCGCAACGCGTGCCTGCGGGCTCATGGCCCCGCAAAGTGGAGCTTTGGGCTGGCTTTGGGGTGCTGCAGCCCCAGCTGCTTGAACCAGGGGGGTGCACCCTTTGCCCCCTCGCTCCTCCTGCCCCGTGAGCAGCACGAGATCGGTTCTGCGGCCAGGGTCAGGGAAGGGGATTGCACGGAGCGAGCTGGAATAGAGCCTGTGCGGGAGCCAAGTGGCAGAGAACAAAGTCTTGGTTAATAACTGCAGGCCAGACTGCGCCCGGTAATTGATTTCCTTTCTCTGGACTATTTTCATCCGCTTAGGTGTGTGCAAAAGCTCGTCTCCTTAATAGCTCCTCCAGCTCGGCGGCGCGGGGCCGGGGCCCTCTTAATTGGGCTCGCAGGGGTGGCTCCGGGGAGGGGGGTGAAGCCTCCCCGCGCCCACGGGGGCGTCGTGGGGACGCGGCGATGCAGGGGGGACGTGTCACGTCGGTGGGGGCTGCTTCCCCGGGGGGGGACGTGGCAGGAGGACGGGAGGGGTCTGTGCACGGGGGCGTCGGTTGGTGTCTGCCTGTCCGTCCGTCTGTCCACACGCCTGCGTTTAGGAGTCGCGGCGTGCGCGTGTGATTTATTAACGAGGACAACACAAGGAGAGCGCGCCCATTATTTCTGGTGTCCGCATCAGTTCCTGACAGCTCCCTGGAATTGAAATATCTTATTTAAAGCCTGTAGGGATCGTTTTAAATATCAACCGTGACACTCAAGGACTCGTTCCCAAAGGGCATCCTCCCTTTTCCGGTGGGGACAGGCAGTCCCTGGCACACAGCGTGCCCTTCCCTGCCTCTGGCAGCGCTGCAGCTGGGTGGTGGGAGCTGTGTGACCACCCCAGGTCCCCTTGAGGTGGGAAGCTGGGCCCCCTCCAAACCTGGCCCTTTCTGTGCCCGTGTTGGTGGCAGTGCTGTGGCCACGGTGGGGCTGCCACCACTGCCGTGCGTGGCAGCAGGACACGGCTCTTCCTGGAAGTTCTCCTCCTGGAAGCCCGTGCTCCCGATCCCCAGCCAAGATCCCATGGGCACCACCTCTGGACGCAAACCCAGCCCTCAGGCCAGCACCGTGGCTCCAGATCCACCCTGCAGCTGCCGGAGCAGCCCCGAGGCAGCTCAGGGCCTGACCTCGGAGCCCACAAAGCCCGGGGCTGTGGGTGCTCACGGGGCTGGGTGCGGGCAGGGGCTGAGGCACCCGCCCTGGCTCGGGGGCAGCCCCCATCCCCAGCTCCCACGCCGGGAGATCCCCAGCAGAGGGGACGTGCTCCTCGCGCCTTATGAAAGTTTAATTTACGCTCTGTTATCAAAAGAACAAACAAAGCTCTGCTCAAACAGCCCGCGGCGTGCTTTAATGCAAGATTGGATTTCGGGCGAGGAGGGCTGAGCTTTCCTATTTATTCCCTCTCTGCTTTATCTCGGGGCGCTCCCTGCGCAGGAGGCAGTGGTGCAGAGCCTGCCCGTCCCCCGGGGGCCTCCTGCCTGCTTTGGGGGTGATGGAGCAGAGGGCCAGTTGTCCGTGCTAGGGGCTGGGTCTGCTCGGGGATCCACAGAGGTCTGGCTTGGGGACCGGGGGGTTGCTGGGTGGCGGCGTCCGAGTCGAGACATGGTTATTTCCTTTATCTGCTTATCAGCTCGTGGCACTGCTGGCTGATAAGGGCGGCCACGAGGGCGCTGGGGCCGATAAGGTGGCTCAGCCCTGGCTGGTCAGAGCGACGCTCAGACCCTCGGTGTATGTGGGGCCGGGGAGGGGCTCAGGGCAGGGTGGGAGCTGCTCTGATTCCCCCCAAGGGCTGCCCCAGTGTCCTCAGTCTGTCGCACTGAGGCTGCCGGAGCTCTGCACGCAGGGGATGCTGTCCCAGGTGAAACGTCCCCAGAGACTTGGGGCTGGTTTTACGGGGGAAGCGGCGGCACCGTCTGCGGGTCCCAGGCTGAGCCTCCGCTTTTGGTGGCTCCAAAGCCGAGCAGGTGGGAGGGCGATGGCCACTCGCTCAGCAGCAGCGTGCAGCGAGGGGCTGCGTGGCTGTGGGCAGGGTGAGGGTCACCTTGGCAGTGCTGCAGGACCAGGAAGGAGCACGGCAGCGTGCGCTGCAGCTGGCATGGCTGCGAGTCTCCGGGGGAAAGGAGGGCTCTCTGTTGTCCCCGTGTACACACACACACACACACACCCCCAGCAGCTGCTTTTTTTGGGGAAGGGGCCAGCACCCGGTGCAGCAAATGCAGCGCTGGTGCAGGACCTGCCGCCCCTCCTGGGGGCTGTGGCAGTCCCTCTGCTGTCCCCTGCTGGCCGCAGCGCGGAGTGCCCCTCTCTCCTGCAGGTACATGATCACCTCGCTGGACCGCACGCACGCCGGTTTCTACCGCTGCATCGTCCGCAACCGGATGGGAGCCCTGCTGCAGCGCCAGACCGAGGTGCAGGTGGCCTGTAAGTGACAGCCCTGCTAGGCTGGGGACGTGGCACCGGGTCTGTGCTGTGGGGCAGCTCGGGGGCACAGCGCGGGAGCCCGGAGCTGGTGGGGACGGCGGCGTAGCGCGATGTGGAAGCAGCCCTGCTCCTCCCTGCGGTGCTGAAAGCACGCAGCGTTTGTAATCGTTACGGAAAGCAAACAGGAGGGCGCCCGGGGCTGGCACCTGCATCCGTCAGCATGGGAGCGTGGGGCGCAGCGGGCAGGCGGCTGGGTCCTGGGAGCTGCTGCCACAGCTCAGCACGGATCCTGGGTGCAGGGTGGGGAGCAGGAGCTGCTGCAAGCGCCCCGATGTGCGCACCCGGCTGGGGTCATCCTTGGCTCGGGGCGAGGCAGCGGTGGGCAGCCCAAAGTCGGGGTGGGTGGGACCCTGGGGGTCCGCGCTGGGGGGGATGGAGGGGCCCGAGCTGGGAGCAGTGTGGGGGGTGCTTGGGGCTGTTGGTTCTGTGCACCAGGGTCTCACCCCCTCTTTGCCATCCCTCCCCTGTGGGATGCCCCCAGTCCCATCGCTATAAACCCCTTCCTGTGGAGCAATGACAAATCAGGGAGCTAATGGGAAATTAATAAGGCAGCTGTGCTAACAACTAATGATAATGGCAAAGTCATTAAAAAAAGATTCTTTACATGTTTTTAATTACAGCAATTAAGGGAAGTCAATAGAAATCCCCCCCTTCCCCTTCTCCATGCACCCTGCTTCACTTCTTCTTGTCTCAGCTGTTACCAACATGCAGCCTGCACACAGCCGAGCAGGTTGGCGGCAGCGGGTGCCCCAACCTTGCCCATGGGGACCCAGGGGACAGGTGCCAGGGCTGAGCCCTCCCTGCTGCACCCCATCCTCAGTGGGGTTCCCAGTGTGGTTTGTGGGTGCTGCAAGGATGGGTCTCGGGATGAGGGCAGTCCTGGGTGCGTGGGAGGCACGTGGGGTGCCAGGAGGGGAGAGCAGACCCCAGCAGGGCCCTATTGCACCCGTGGGGAAGCCCATCCCCGCAGCCTCCAGCCTGATCCCTGCTGGGGAGGGACCCTGCTGCGTCCCCTGGGGCGTTGCCGGTCCCTGATGCCCCTCTCCCGTGCCTCTTGCAGACATGGGGAGCTTTGAGGACAGCGAGACGCAGCAGAGCGTGTCCCACGGGGAGGCGGCCGTCATCCGGGCGCCCCGCATCGCCAGCTTCCCCCAGCCCCAGGTCACCTGGTTCCGCGACGGGCGCAAGATTTCCCCCAGCAGCCGCATGTGAGTAGCACCCCCCCGTACCCCCCCAGGATCCCCCCCAGCACCCGGGGGGGCTGCGTTTCGCTCGGCTGCCATTGTCCTTGTTCAGCCAGCAGTGAGGATGTTTAACAGATGTCTGGAGATTGTCGCACTAAAACCCGGGGAGGGACTTGGCGACTAATGGCTCTGTTTGTCATCAGGGAAATAAATTTAAGAAAAAATAAGAAAATAGAAGGGGGGAGGGTGCAAAAGGGGCTTGGCACGTGTCGGGGCAGCAGCCGGCGTGCAGGAGCTGGCGCGGCGCGTGCGTGCCGGGTGTCCCTGTGGGGGCGAGCAGCGAGCCCATCGCCGGCCGAGGCAGCCTGCGGGAATTGAATTTGTAACCTGCGTTATGCAGGAATCGAACAGGTCTCTTTTCTATTTGCAAGGCAGGATTGAGGAGATAAAACTCCTTTATCTCGTATTTAAAGGTAAAATATATTCCCCCAACCATTTTACATTTGCAGTAGATCAGATCGTTCCCTAAAAATATATAAATAAGGAAGCCCTGTGAATCTGCGCTGCCCAACTGCGTGCACGGTTCGGTGTGTGGGCAGCGCGGGGCAGCGCAGGGCTCGGTCCCGGCTCCTCCCCGGGGTCAGTGGCCGAGCCGTGCTCCCCCCGCATGCTGGGCACATGTTTGGGGTCGGGCTGGTCTGGTCCCATCCGTTCCCATGGGGTGGAGGATGGAGGGTCCCGACACATCGGGGCTCCTGTTGGGCTCGCATCCCTCACCCCACGCCCGTCCCGCAGAGCCATCACGCTGGAGAACACCCTTGTCATCCTCTCCACGGTGGCCCCGGATGCGGGACGCTACTACGTGCAGGCGGTGAACGACAAGAACGGGGACAACAAGACCAGCCAGCCCATCACGCTCAGCGTGGCCAGTGAGTGCCCCGCGTCCCCGCGCCCCGCTCCCCAGCGCCGCCTGGCTTGCGCCCGAGCTCAATTTGCAGTAAATCTCGTCAGAGGCTCCGCTTCTGCTGACTTAACAGTTCAGCTGCCTCAGAATTTATTCAGGCACTTTGGGCCGTGCTGCAGAAGCTGGCGAGCGCTAATT
>VXAV01004367.1:27218-43079 GCA_013399715.1 Alectura lathami
CCCCCAGCTGGGTGCTGCGGGGTTCCCGTGGGTGCGGGACGGATCCGGCTGTGCCGTGGGGCGGGGTGGTGCAACGGAGCCCCTGTGCTCTCCTGCTCTTGCCCCTGTCCTGCCCGTGGACCCCTTTTGGTTCACGTTGCTCTGGATCAGCTCCTGTCTGGAGGAGAACCACGTGCCCTGTCCCTCTGTTCCCCTTGGGACCCAGCCCGGGGCCCCCCGCTGCCCATCCAGGTGATGACCCGGTCCCCAGGAGGATGCCTCATCCCCGCTCCCTCCTGCAGTTTGCTCTGTGCCTGCTTTAGCGCCTTCCCACGCGGGGCCGTGCCTCTCCCCCTTTCCCTCCCGCCCTATTAATCAGCTGCTCCGTACCTCGGCATCCCGGCGCGTAATAAACAACTTAGAGCCCGTGTTTATGGATTCAGCTATATCAGCAGCTTTCAAGCCGATCACATTTTTACAGCGTCTACATGAGGGTTTTTTATTGTTGCAATTATTTTGCTTTATATACTCCCTGCTCCTTCTTCCCTGCCAGCCGGTGCCGCGTGGGAGCTGCCGCACAGGGCGGGTGCCGTGGGGTGTCACGGACTCCTGTGGGAGAACAGGGGGGACAAGGGGGAGCTGAGCAGGCACCCAGATGCCACGGTGATGGGCTGGGCCTGCTGCGGGGAGGCAGAGCTGTGGTCCCTCGGTTCCTGCCCCCTTTGCCTCCTCCCTGGCAGGCAGGGCGGGGGGTGCTGATGGCTGTCGCTCTGGCCTGCTTCTCCCCAGACGTGGGTGGCCCGGCCGATCCCATCGCACCCACCATCATTGTCCCACCCAGGAACACCAGTGTGGTGGCCGGGACCTCGGAGGTGACCATGGAGTGTGTGGCCAACGCCAGGCGAGTAGCGGCGGGGGAGAGGGGGCTGGATAGGGTCACAGAATCATTCAGGTTGGAAAAGACCTCTGAGGTCATCTCCTCCAACCGTCAGCCTGTCACCACCATGCCCACCGAGCCATGTCCCCATGTGCCACATCCACATGTGCAGAAAGGTTGGGGACCCCCCACCAGCTGTGCAAACCCAAGGGTGAAGTGTGAGCCGTGGGGCTGGGTGCCCCAGCACCCCCTGTGCTGCGCCGGGTCCCTTCCCACGCTGGGTCCCATGGGGTAGGGGGAGGTGTGGGGCTCGTGGGGGGCTGCCTCTTGATGTCCTCCCGCCCCCCCCCAGGCCACTGATCAAGCTGCACATCATCTGGAAGAAGGACGGGGTGCCCCTCTCGAGTGGCATCAGCGACTACAGCCGCCGGCTCACCATCCTCAACCCCACCCTGGGCGACAGCGGCTACTACGAGTGCGAGGCCGTGCTGCGCAGCAGCAGCGTGCCCGCCGTGGCCGAAGGCGCCTACCTGTCGGTGCTGGGTGAGGCCCCGCCGCGCGTGCGATGAGCTGGGGCCGGCCTCAGCCCGCGGGATGGGTGCGGAGGATCCCAGCCTGATGCCGCCCGCCTCCGCGCTTCCCTTGGCAGAGCCCCCGCAGTTCATCAGGGAGCCGGAGAGGCACATCACAGCCGAGATGGAGAAGGTGGTGGCCATCCCCTGCCAAGCCAAAGGTGAGCTGCGCCCCGTGCCCGTCGCAGCCCCGTGCCCATCACAGCCCCGTGCCTGACGCGGCCCCGGTCCTTGCAGGCGTGCCCCCCCCCGACATGGCCTGGTACAAGGATGCGTCCCTCATCCACCCGGAGCAGCTGTCCCGCTTCCAGCTCCTGGCGGACGGGAGCCTGCAGATCAGCGGGCTGCTCCCCGACGACACTGGCATGTTCCAGTGCTTCGCCCGCAACGCGGCCGGCGAGGTGCAGACCACCACGTACCTGGCCGTCACCAGTAGGTGCCAGCCCCCCCGTCCCCTGCTTGAGACCCCGCAGGCAGGGATGGACCCCTCATGCCCGAGCTGGGCAGTGGGAAGGGCTTCAGGGGGGTCTGTGCATCTCTCCGCCCCACAGGCATCGCCCCCAACATCACCAGGGGCCCCCAGGACAGCACGGTGATTGATGGCATGTCTGTAATCCTCAACTGCGAGACCTCGGGGGCTCCACGCCCGGCCATCACATGGCAGAAAGGTAACGGGGCGGGGGGCACGGGGTGCTGCCAGCGCTGCCCTGCCTGCACGGCCTGGGGCGGCCTTGGCAGTCTCATTGCACTGACAGCGGGACAGGGCTTGGCCAAACCTTCTGCCTCCCCCCACCCCGGTTTGGTGCCTGAGCACGTGGCTGACGGCCGGGTGCTGAGGGTGACGGGACCCCCGGTGTCCCCCAGGGGAGCGGATTCTGGCCAGCGGCTCGGTGCAGCTCCCGCGCTTCACCCTGCTGGAGTCGGGCAGCCTGCTCGTCAGCCCCGCGCACCTTGCCGACGCCGGCACCTACACCTGCCTGGCCTCCAACTCCCGCGGCGTGGACGAAGCCTCCGCCGACCTGGTGGTCTGGGGTAAGGTGCCCGCGGCGCTGCGCGGCACAGGACAGACCCCGCTGGGGGCAAGCTGCTGGGGTGCGTGGGCACTGGCTGGGCTGCTTGGAGGGATGCTAAGGCTTGCAATCGCGTGGCCACCTGTGGCACTGTCCCCAGTCCCATTAGCCAGCTGGCTCTGTCCCCCCGCTGATGCCCCACTGCCCCCCACGCTGTGCTGGTGGCTCACCCTGTCCCCCCGCAGCACGGACACGCATCACCGACCCACCGCAGGACCAGAGCGTCATCAAGGGGACCAAGGCCTCCATGAGCTGTGGGGTCACCCACGACCCCAGTGTGGATGTCAGGTGTGTGCCGGGGGCTGGGGACGGAGTGGGAGATGCTTGGTGGTCCTGCAGTGCCACCTGGTGCCTTGCACGTGGGGATCCCAGCACCGGGTCCCCTCTCCTCGGGGGGCTGCAGGGTGCCAGGACTCCTGGGCTTCTGCCTGGCACAGGTACATGTGGGAGAAGGACGGGGCACCGCTGGGCACGGAGGGCGGCCCCCGGCTGCGGCTGGACGAGGCGGGCACGCTACACATCTCCCAGACCTGGTCGGGGGACATCGGCACCTACACCTGCAAGGTGCTCTCTGCCGGTGGCAACGACTCGCGCAGCGCCCACCTCCGTGTCCGGTGAGACCCCTGCCCCGCGGGGCCCTGCACCCCTGGCTGTACCCCTGCCCTAACTGCCGCATCCCCCGCCCCGTCCAGGCAGCTCCCCCACGCCCCCGAGAGCCCCGTGGCCACCCTGAGCCCCCTGGAGAAGCGGGCCATCAACCTGACCTGGGCCAAGCCCTTCGACGGCAACAGCCCGCTGCTGCACTACGTCGTGGAGGTCTCCGAGAACAGTAAGGGGCTGCTCCCTCCTCCCAGACCCTGGGGCTGTCCCCAGGATGGTGGCTGCGCCATCCCCATCTGGTGACATGGGGTGAAGTCTGCTCTGCATCATCACAGTGGGGCAGGCTGGGTGAGGAGGGAAGGAAGGAGACGCTGCAGGGACCCTGCAGGCTGGGTCCTCCACCTGCTCCCCACTCTCCCCCCGCAGATGCGCCCTGGACCGTGCTGCTGGCCAGCGTCGACCCCGAGCTGACGTCGGTGGTGGTGCGGGGCTTGGTGCCCGCTCGCTCCTACCAGTTCCGCCTGTGCGCCGTGAACGACGTGGGCAGGAGCCAGTTCAGCAAGGACACCGAGAGGTGAGTGGAGGTGGGAGGGGGCTACATGTCCTGGGGGGGGGGCACCAGGTGCTCACCCTCGCCTTGTGCCCCACAGGGTGTCCCTGCCCGAGGAGCCGCCCTCCGCGCCCCCTCAGAACGTCATCGCCAGCGGCCGCACCAACCAGTCCATCATGATCCAGTGGCAGCCGCCCCCGGAGAGCCACCAGAACGGTGTCCTCAAGGGCTACATCATCCGGTAGGCGCCCGCAGGGCACCCTGTCCCCAGCGTCCCAGGGCGCAGTTCTGACGGCCGCCGGTCCCCAGGTACTGCCTGGCCGGGCTGCCCGTGGGCTACCAGTTCAAGAACATCACCAACGCTGACGTCAACAACCTGCTGCTGGAGGACCTCATCATCTGGACCAACTACGAGATCGAGGTGGCGGCGTACAACAGCGCCGGCCTGGGGGTGTACAGCATGAAGGTGACCGAGTGGACGCTGCAGGGAGGTAGGCAGGGGCCTGGCAGTCACCCCAGCATGGACAGGGGCTTTGGTGGCACTGCCATGCTGTGGGCGTGGTGGGGGTGGGCGCAGGGTACCAGGGATGACCCCAGGGACCGGGCATGGGCCGCAGAGCCAGGGGAGGGGAAGGGGACCCAGCGGTGCTGGAGCCACTGCCACCCTGCCCTTCGTCCCGACAGTCCCCACCGTGCCCCCGGGGAACGTGCAGGCTGAGGCCACCAACTCCACCACCATCCGCTTCACCTGGAACCCCCCCAGCCCCCAGTTCATCAACGGCATCAACCAGGGCTACAAGGTGAGGGGCTCCGCGCGGGTGTCCCCGAGCCTGCTCCTCCCGCAGGCGACCCCCGCTGCTTTAATGGCTTCCAGCCCGACTGTTAAAACAATATTTACTGAGATTTAACACTTGCATGGGCTCGGAGTCTCTGTAATTAATTGCAATTTGCAATTAATTCAAATTTACATTAATTAAATTGAATTAAAACATTAAACTTGTTTCTTAATCCATTCAAAAGAAGTTCAGGAATTTAATTGCCGCTGAATGAGATAACCGGAGCAAGTAGGATATTTAACGTTCTTATTAAATGCCACTTAGTATTTTTGATTAGTATTTTTAGGGCCTAATTAGTATTTAATTAAGTTGCTATAGGCTATCTTGCACAATGCCAATTAAATGCCCAAACATCCCTCCTAAACAGCGGCGTGCGGGCGATTACGCGCTGTTATCAATGGGAGTTAATCACAGAGCGCGCGCTGCGTGTCGGCTCTGTGGGTAAACACGCGCCTGTTAGACAGCGTCAAGTGCTCCCTGCACCGTTAATTGATATTTAATCAACTCTGGGCAAATAAGGGGGGCTTGGGGATGCTCGGGGGACGGCGCTGGTGCTGCGGGGACACCCTGGCACCCGTCCCAGCGCCTTCTTCCCGCAGCTCATCGCCTGGGAGCCGGAGCACGAGGAGGAGGCGACGGTGGTGACGGTGCGGCCCAACTTCCAGGACAGCGTCCACGTGGGCTACGTGGCGGGGCTGAAGAAGTTCGCCGAGTACTTGACGTCGGTGCTGTGCTTCACCACGCCGGGGGACGGCCCGCGCAGCCCGCCCCAGCTGGTGCGCACCCACGAGGACGGTACGGGGAGGCTCTGCGTGCCCCGGGGCGGCNCAGCGCGGTGCCGTGGGGCCGCTCCCGCCGGTGTCGCTGGGGTCGTGGCACGGGGTGCCCACGAGCCCTGGGAAGACCTGTCCCCGGGGAGCCCCCTCCGCGCTCGCTCTGTGCGGGGGTCCCGTGGGCTGCCTTGGGTGTGCGGCTGCGTGCTGAGCCCGAGTGTCTTTGGGCAGTGCCCGGCCCCGTGGGGCACCTGAGCTTCAGCGAGATCCTGGACACGTCCCTGAAGGTCAGCTGGCAGGAGCCCCTGGAGAAGAACGGCATCCTGACGGGTAGGGAGGGCAGGGCACGGCCCCTCCGATCCCCGTCCCCGCAGCATCTCCCGATCCCCAGCCCCGCAGCATCTCCCCGCACCTCGCTCAGCCCCGTGGGGTGGGGGGTGGCTGGGGGCTGACGGCACGGGGTGCGCTTCAGGCTACCGCATCTCCTGGGAGGAGTACAACCGCACCAACACGCGGGTGACGCATTACCTGCCCAACGTCACGCTGGAGTACCGTGTCACCGGCCTCACCGCCCTCACCACCTACACCATCGAGGTGGCTGCCATGACCTCCAAGGGCCAGGGCCAGGTCTCCTCCTCCACCATCTCCTCGGGGGTGCCGCCAGGTGAGTGTGGGGCTGCGGGAACGCTGCGGGATGCAGCTGGCGCGTGGGGCGAGCAGCCGGTGCCACCGACCCTGCCCTGTCCCTGCAGAGCTCCCCGGTGCCCCCACCAACCTGGGCATCTCCAACATCGGTCCCCGCTCCGTCACCCTCCAGTTTCACCCGGGCTACGATGGCAAAACCTCCATCTCCCGCTGGCAGGTGGAGGCACAGGTATGGGGCGGCTCGGGGGGTGGGAAGGGGGTGCTGGGAAGCACCTCACCCCACTGCCGTCCTGCAGGTGGGCCAGGGTGGTGAGGCTGAAGAGTGGGGGCTCGTCCACCAGCTGGCTAACGAGCCCAACGCCCGCTCCATGGAGGTGCCCAACCTGAACCCCTACACCTACTACAGGCGAGTGGCCGGGGCCGTGCCGCGCTGTCCTTCCCGGGGAACCGGGGCCCTCTCGTCCCCCGTGTGACCCCCGCTCTTCCCTCTCAGTTTCCGCATGCGGCAGGTGAACATCGTGGGCACCAGCCCCCCCAGCCTGCCCTCCCGGAGGATCCAGACCCTGCAGGCCCCCCCAGACGTGGCACCTGCTAATGTCACCCTGCGGACGGCCAGCGAGACCAGCCTGTGGCTGCGCTGGATGGTGAGGGGGGGGGCCTGCACCCGTGGGTGCAGCACACATCGAGGCAGCCTGGGGTGGCTGTGGGACACCAGGAGTGATGGTGCCTGTTTGTGCCAGCCCCTCCTGGAGCAGGAGTACAACGGGAACCCCGACTCGGTGGGCTACCGGATCCGCTACGTGCGCTCGGACGGGCGAGGGCGGGCGGTGGTGCACGTCATCCACGACCGCGTGGAGCGGGAATACACCATCGAGGACCTGGAGGAGTGGACCGAGTACCGGGTGCAGGTCCAAGCCTTCAACGCCATCGGCGCGGGGCCCTGGAGCCACTTGGTGGTGGGGCGCACGCGGGAGTCAGGTACCGCTGTCCCCCTGTGGTGCCGGGCATGTGCCCCAGCCAGCCCCAGTGCTGTCCTGTGCTTGTCCCCAGAGCTGACCCTTTGTTCTCATCATCCCCCACCAGTGCCCTCCTCTGGTCCCAGCAACGTTTCAGCACAGGCCACCACCTCCAGCAGCATGCTGGTGCGATGGAGCGACATCCCCGAGGCGGACTGCAACGGCCTCATCCTGGGCTACAAGGTGAGCAGCTGCGGCAACCCCGGTGCTGTGCTCTACCTGCCCGTGCCCTGCCCCGGGAGCAGCAACTGCCCCAGGCTGTGCCACCTCTGAGAGCCCGTGCTGGTCCATGCCACGCTGCTCCAGCCTGGGGGGACCTGGGAAGCCCGGCCGTGTCACGCGGGGTCTCTTGCAGGTGATGTACAAGGAGAAGGACGCGGAGGCGCGTGCCCAGTTCTGGCTGGCAGAGGGCAATGCCTCGCGCAGCGCCCAGCTGACGGGGCTGGGCAAATTCACGCTGTACGAGATCCGCGTGCTGGCCTTCACCAGGATCGGGGACGGCGTGCCCAGCCGGCCTCCTGTCCTCGAGAGGACGCTGGATGATGGTGGGTGCCAGCGCACGGGTGGGCAGAAAGACGCCAGTGGGCTGAGGGCTCCCCAGGGTGGCTAAGGCCTCCCAATCCCTGCACCCCATCCCTGCACCCCATCCCTGTACCCCATCCCTGTACCCCATCCCTGTCCCTGGGGTTCCTCGGAGCAGGACACCCAGGGATGCCATTCCTGGTGGCTGGGGACAGGCACGCTTTGCACTTTGTGCTCACTCATGCTCCCCCCTCCCAGTGCCTGGGCCCCCCGTGGGGATCCTGTTCCCCGAAGTGAGGACGACCTCGGTGCGACTCGTCTGGCAGCCACCCACAGCCCCCAACGGCATCATCCTGGGTAGGTGGGAGCCGTCCCAGCTGCACCGTGATGCTCTGTGGAGGGGGTGCAGAGATCTTGTGGGAGCAGGGATCAGTGTAGGGGGAGCAGAGACCAGCTCCCTGCCACCCCCCCGAACATCACAGAGCCCATTGCCCCCACGTCAGCAGGCTCTGCCCCGAGCAGGGCAGGGAGCGAACCCCTCTCTGCTGGCTCTGAGCAGGGCAGGGACGGAGGGGGAGGCATGGAGCGGTGCCCAGGGGCTGTCCCCATGGTACCACTCCCATCCCCGCAGCCTACCAGCTCAGCCACCGCCTCAACACCACCACGGCCAACGCCGTGGTCATCGAGGTGCTGGGCCCCGGCACCCGGCAGTACACGGCCACCGGCCTGCAGCCCGAGTCCACCTACCTCTTCCGCATCGCCGCGCAGACCCGCAAGGGCTGGGGCGAGGCGGCCGAAGCCCTCGTGGTGACCACGGAGAAGAGAGGTACGGGGAGGGGGGTCCAGCCCGCAGCAGGGGGGCTCGGCGTGCCGGTGGCGTGCCCGCGGCGCTCCCAGCCCCTCGCCTCCCCCCCAGATCGCCCGCAGCCCCCTGGCAAGCCGCTGGCACGGCAGGAGGACGTGCGGGCCCGCAGCGTGCTGCTGTCCTGGGAGCCAGGCAGCGACGGGCTCTCCCCCGTCCGCTTCTACACGGTGCAGACCCGCGAGCTGCCCGGGGAAGAGTGGGCGCTGCACCCTGCCTCCATCAGCCACAATGCCACTGCCTTCGTTGTGGACAGGTGAGGCAAGGGACAGCTCGGAATGATGCTGTGTCACAGCGGGGATGGTTCTGGCCGTGGGCATTTGCCTTGTGCCTCGGTTTCCCCACCCGATGGGAAGTGCTTGCACCAGGGCTGTGAAGCACCGTGCCCTCCGCTGCAGGAGGGCTGGAGCCCGTGGTGCTGCCCTGCTGGTCTCACTGTCCCCGTCCTGCTCTGCTGCCATGCAGGCTGAAGCCCTTCACCTCCTACAAGTTCCGCGTGAAGGCGACGAACGACATCGGGGACAGCGAGTACAGCGAGGAGTCGGAGTCGCTCACCACCCTGCAGGCAGGTCGGTGCCCACAGGGGCTGGGGACGGTGCTGTGGCTCCCCGCGTGGTGCCCCGTGCACCTCCGGAGCCTCACCGCCTGCTTCTGCCCCGCAGCCCCCGAGGAAGCCCCCACCATCCTCTCCGTCACCCCACACACCACCACGTCTGTGCTCATCCGCTGGCAGGTACCGTCCCCTCTGCCCCCCGTGGGGTGTCACGGGCCGTGCCACGCGGCCGGCGGGAGGTGGCACAGGACGAGCCGTTGCTGAGGCTGGGGACAGCCATCTCGGGGCGCTGGGTCAGAGCAGCCCCTCACTGTCCTCCCCCTGCAGCCCCCAGCCGAGGACAAGATCAACGGGATCCTGCTGGGCTTCCGCCTCCGCTACCGCGAGCTGGTGTACGACAGCCTGCGCGGCTTCACCCTGCGCGGCATCGGCAACCCCAGCGCCACGTGGGCCGAGCTCACCCGTGAGTGCTCGCGGCCCCGCGGAGCGCGGGGACGTGCGGGGACACAGTGGTGGTGGGTGGGGGACAGGGCAGCGTCCTGCGTCCTGTGTGCCACTGCCGGGTGCCAGCCTGGAGCCGAGCCGTGCCCCTTTGTGCCACCAAGTCTGGCGGTCCCTAACACACTTTGTGCTGTTGCTGGCTCGGTCCCTCTGTGCTCAGACCCCTCTGTGCCTGTAGCAGGAGCGTCTGTGTGTGCGCACATAACATGAGTGTCTGTGTGACGTTCCTGCTGTCCGTGTGTCCGTGCGCTGCCGTCCCCAGGCCCAGGAGGGAACGGGGTCACATCCACTCTGGGGACAGCAGGGACACAAAGGACAAGGGCAGAGCCCTTGACCAGATGGCTCCCAGCAGCAGTTGGTCCCCCGTGGGGACACTGATGCCCAGACCCTGCTCGTGCCACTCATGGGATGGGGATGGGGAACAGAGGGGAGTGACCAGCTCCTTATGGGGGACCCTGGCCCACCCTGGGTGGGCGGCAGTGCTGGGGTGGGTGCTCAGAGAAGGAACCCCCCCGCCACGCGTGGGACTAACGCCGCCTGCTCTCCCTGCCCCGTGCTGCCCAGCTGTCTACGCCGTGCACAACCTCAGCGAGGTGTCCCTCACCCAGTACGAGCTGGAGAGTAAGTCACCGCCCCCCGCGCCCCTCCGTGCGCCTGCCCTCCCCGCTGTCACCCCCTGCGTGTCTCCCCTCTGCCTGCCTGTGCTGTGGGGTGAATCCTCGTGCCCTGTGTCCAGGGGACACCTCTGCCTGCCTGCTCCTGCTGCTCCCTGGGGACACCCTTCTCTTCCCCAGCAAAGGGGCTCTGCTGAGTCCCCGGGGGGTGGTGGGACCCTGCTCATCCCTGCCGCTCTCTCCCCACAGACCTGAACAAGCACCGGCGCTACGAGATCCGCATGAGCGTGTACAACGCAGTGGGTGAGGGTCCCCCTAGCCCCCCCCAGGAGGTCTTTGTGGGTGAAGCGGGTGAGTCTGCTGGAGGGGGCTGGAATACCCTGGTACCCCATGCACCCAAGTGTCACCACGTAGTGTCCCCATGGCCCCCATCCCCTCTGCGCACCCCTGATGTCCCCCCATGTCCCCCCACATTGAGAGGGGCTTCCCCCCTCCCTGGTCACAGCCGGGCTGTGATGCTGTCCCCTCCTGCGCAGTGCCCACTGCTGCGCCGCAGAACGTGGCCGTGAAGGCGGCCGCAGCCACCCAGCTGGATGTCACCTGGGAGCCACCACCCGCTGAGACCCAAAACGGGGACATCCAGGGCTACAAGGTACCGAGCCCTGGGAGCTGGCACTGAGCTGGGTCTTGGGGACGCTGAGTGCCCTGGGGAGAATGCGAGGAGAGGCCGGCAGGAGGCTGGGTGCCATGGGAAGGCGCTGGGTGCCCTGGAAAGGTGCTGGGTGTCATGGGGTGTGCTGGGCGGATGCGTGTGCTGTTGGAGGGTGCTGGGTGACATGGGGAGACGCTGGGTGCGCTGTGAAGCGCTGTGAGTGCCGCTGGGGAAGGGATTTGGGGAGGGGCCGGGTGGCCCAGGCCGCCTCCGAGCACCAGAGGGCGCCGTCGGCCCTCGGATGCGCCCGGTCCCCGGCCGCCGGCGCCGGGATGCGGCGGGGGTCGCCGGTGGGGTCGCTGATGGGGATGCAGCCTGGGATGCTGCCGGGACGCAGCCGGGCTGCCCTGCCCCACGCCCTAGGGACCTCCTTGGCCACATCCGTCGTGGTTGCTCCTTCTCAGCCCCGTCCCTTGAGATTTAGACGCAGCTCAAAGATGATCTCAGCGCGACTGATCTGCAGCGCAGCGATGCTTGTCGCTGAGCCAGCTGCAAACAGCGGTCCTGTCTGATGTCCAGCATAGCCTGGAGCCATGCTGGAGGCGTGCTGGAGGAGAGGCTGCGTTTTTCCCTCTGGTGTGCCTAGAGCCCTCAGCCACTCCAGGACAGGGGCTTGGGAGCTTGGGCAGGGCTATGCAGGGTGTCTGAGCACCACAGAGAGCCTGGGGGTAATGAACTGGCATCACCCGCACCGTGCTGGGGTCCCAGTGCCACCCCTCCTCCTGCAGATCCACTTCTGGGAGGCCCAGCGCCAGAACGAGAGCGCGCGGGTGAAGACGCTCTTCCTGCCCGAGACCGGGGTGAAGCTGAAGAACCTGACGGGGTACACCTCGTACTGGGTCAGCGTCGCCGCCTTCAACGCCGCTGGAGACGGGCCCCGCAGCACCCCCGTCCAGGGCCGGACGCAGCAGGCAGGTGGGGCCACGGCACGACTCCCCCTGGAAGGGCTTAGGGCTGGCTGGGTGCTGGTGGGGGGTCCCCAGGAGCACTGAGATGGCCCTGGCCCCCTCCCCATTCCCTTGCAGCCCCCAGCGCCCCTGGCTCCATCCGGTTCAGCGAGCTGACCACCACGTCGGTGAACGTGTCCTGGGAGCCGCCACCGCTGCCCAACGGCATCCTGGAGGGCTACAGGCTGGTCTACGAGCCCTGCATGCCCGTGGACGGTGAGGGCACGGCGGGGGTGGCCGGAGGGGCTCGGAGGGGACTGGGCTCAGCGTCCGCCCCTGCAGGTGTCAGCAAGATCGTGACGGTGGACGTGAAGGGGAACAGCCCACTGTGGATGAAGGTGAAGGACCTGGCTGAGGGCATCACGTACCGGTTCCGGATCCGGGCTAAAACCTTCGCCTACGGGCCGGACATCGAGGCGAACATCACCACGGGGCCTGGGGAAGGTAGCGGGGGGCTGAGAAGAGTGCTGGGGTGAGGGAGGGGATGTGGCTGTGGACAGCCCCCCTGGTGGCAGCGGTGCAGCTGTGGAGTGCTGCGGAGCTCACCGCTGTGTGGGTCCCATCGGGGTTGTCGCCTCGTGCCACCAGCTCTGCTCTGGGTCCCCAGGTGCCCCTGGCCCCCCAGGTGAGCCCTTCATCTCCCGCTACGGCTCAGCCATCACCATCCACTGGACGAGTGGGGACCCCGGCCAAGGGCCCATCACCAGATATGTCATCGAGGCTCGGCCTTCAGGTACCACAGCTCCGTGTCACTGCCGGTGGTGCTTTGTGTTTGGGGGAAAGGGAAACTGAGGCAGGGAGCACCGGCTCCTTCTGGACATCTGTCGGGCTGGGTTAGGGATTAGGACCTGGTATTGGCCACGTGCTTGCCCTGAGGATGCTGATAAGGGACTGATGGAAAGGAATCAGCGAGCCACCAAGCTGCTCCGATCGATGCTGCTGGTTTCACAGGCACAGAGGTCCTCCTGTCCCCCCAGCCAGGCAAGGGGGCCGCGGGGCACCCAGGCTATCCCAAAGTGGGAGGGCTGCTGGACAAGAGTCCGCGTCCCTGCGGCAGGGAGCCAGCGGGCACAGCCACGCTTTCTCCCGCGTCCCGGTGTTATTGACTTCTCCCTGCCGCAGACCTCAGCGCAGGCAGCCTGGCTGATGCCTGGTGGGGAGCCGGGGCTGTGCGGTCCCCGCGGAGCTCCCTGCCCTTGGCCACCAGCCGGGCGGTGATAAATCAGCCCCGTGCGTCCCTATGGCTTTTTAATGATGCTGCAGCGAGTGAGCTCAGCTCCAGATGGCAGAGGGCATGCTCCCGGCGTGGGTGTAGGGAGGGAAACAGGAGGGGGGCTGCATAGGGGCACGTTCCCTGCCTGTGAGGGGAGAGCAGCCTCTCAGCCAAGCAGTGCCACCTCCCACCGCCTTCTCTCCTCCAGACGAGGGGCTCTGGGACATCCTCATCAAAGACATTCCCAAGGAAGTGACGTCCTACACCTTCAGCATGGACATCCTCAAGCAGGGGGTCAGCTACGACTTCCGTGTCATCGCCGTGAATGACTACGGCTACGGGACCCCCAGCACGCCGTCCCCCTCCGTCTCAGGTAGCCAGCGGGGTGCCCCCAGGGGATGCTGTCTCCTCCTGCTGTCCCCATTTAACCAGCTCCCCCATCCATACTGGTTTGCCCCCCGCCAGTCCCCCTCTGATCCCCCCCTGCTGTGCCCCAGCCCAGAAAGCCAACCCCTTCTATGAGGAGTGGTGGTTCCTGGTGGTCATCGCCCTGGTGGGGCTCATCTTCATCCTCCTGCTGGTCTTCGTGCTCATCATCCGCGGGCAGAGCAAGAAGTACGCCAAGAAGTCAGACTCGGGTGAGCGCCGGGGGTCTGCCGTCCTGCGGGTGACGGTGGTGGGCGCCTGCTGGGGACCTCAGCGGGACGAAACCAGTGGGGGGTCCAGAGCCCTGACCCCATCAGAGCCTCTCCAGGGCATCGACACATTCTTTTGGGGTCTAAGTAGGGTGGTGAGCGCCCAGGGCAGCGCTCAACTCGCCTGCCTCAGGGCTGGCTCCTCCGGAGCCCTGATGAAGTCCCAGGAAGACGCTGCATGCTTCATGGAGAGCGCTGGGAGCTAAAGATTAAACAAACTTCTTGTCCCACTGTCAGCTGCGGAGGCAGGGCAGCTCGGGGGCTCGGCAGAGGTCACTGGGATTAGTCAAACACAGCCCTGTTTTCTTAGCTGTATCAAGGGCTCAAATTGTGGGGAAAATCCAGACCTCCTCGTTAAGCAAACAGCCGCTGAGCTGGGAGCAGCAGGGCATGGTGTGAGCTAAGGCTTGGCGCGGCCAGTGGCACCGGGCACGGGGCTGGGCAGGACCCGCAACTCGCGGGTGTCCCGGGGCTGTGCGGTTCCCACTGTGGTCTTGGGCTGGGGCTGGGGCCAGACCGCCCCTCAGAGGGCTTGGGGAGCCTGCAGGAGACTGAGCCCCTGTCCTGCAGGGAATGGCTCCAAGGCGAACGCGCTGAGCCACGGTGAGATGGTGAGCCTGGACGAGGGCAGCTTCCCCGCCCTGGAGCTCAACAACCGGCGCCTCTCCGTCAAGAACTCCTTCTGCAGGAAGAATGGCATCTACACCCGGTAGGGACCCGTGCTCCAGCCCCATCCTCGGGCTGGAGGGAGCTGTTCAGACCTCGTGCCCATCCCTATGGTGGGCACTCGCCCATGGGCAGGGTACTGGGGGGGTCTTGGTGTGGCTGGGGGCATCCTGCTGCGGCCCCTGAGCTGCTCCTGGGGGCTGGCTGGGCTCACCCCTGCGCGGCATGACCCTGTGCTGAGCGCCTGCCTGTCCCCAAGGTCCCCGCCGCGCCCCAGCCCCGGCAGCCTCCACTACTCGGACGAGGATGTGACCAAGTACAACGACCTGATCCCCGCCGAGAGCAGCAGCCTGACCGAGAAGCCCTCCGAGGTCTCCGACTCCCAGGTACCCACCCTGGGCCTGAGCACATCGGGGGGGCACAGGGACATTGGGGGCACAGGGGGCAGGGGAAGGACGGGCGCTGCTCGGAGCCCTCGCTGTGCATCCGCCCCACGCGGTGCAGATCCCAGAGTGTGTTTGGGAACAGCGCTGCCCGTGCCCTGTGCTGCCTTCAGGCAGTTCTTCCCCCTGGCCCTGCGGCAGGGATCCAGCTGGCACAGCCCCCGGCCCATGTGCAGGGGATGTGTCACCGCAGGGGACAGCACGGGGCCCTGAGGGCAGCGGGTTGGGGACTTGTCCCGGTCGCTGGTGGCAACGGCCGCAGCTCTGCCAACCCCGCAGAATGGCACCTTTGTGTCCTCCCGGGGCAACAGGCAGCTGTGGCTGGGCAGGAGCAGGGCTGCTGCTGGGAGCCAGCCCCTGGGGAGCATCGACCATCCCCCCTGGGCCGGATGCTGGAAAACAGCTAGAGAGGAGGCAGAATCCTGGGGCAAGGTCCTGGGGGAGGGTCCCCAGGGCACAGCCCCGGCCCCAGGCAGGACCAGCCCTGTCCCCCCTCCCTGCCCCTGCGCTGAATTCTTTCGCTGTCACACAACGGGTCCCGGCTCCGCTCCCTTCTGCGGGGATCGAGTGTCTTTGAGAAGCTGTGAAGAGCGGCGAGAGCCGCAAGCTGGCGCGGTGCTGCTTCCCCGCCGCCCCTCAAAGGGCCCTTTGTGCGCGGCCGGGAGAAGCTGCATCCAATTACCCCGAGCAGGAGGCAGCGCGGCCGCCCGCCAGCACCCTCCTCCCGCACAGCCCCGTCCCCACACCCCGGGGACAGCGGGGCCCCAGGGCCGCGCAGCGCTTTTGTGCGAGGTTTTATTTTGCTTCGGCAAAAAGGCGGCGATGCCCCCGCCGTGCTGCGGCCGTCCCAGCCCCCTGAACCGTTTGGGATGGCGGCGGTGGGAGAAGGCTCTCCCCGTCTTTGGGGCTGGCGGGCTCTGCCCCACGCTCACCTTTTGCCCTGTCCTTTAGGGCAGTGACAGCGAGTACGAGGTGGACCCAGGGCACCAGAAAGCCCACTCCTTCGTCAACCACTACATCAGCGACCCCACCTACTACAACTCGTGGCGGCGGCAGCAGAAGGGCATCTCGCGGGCGCAGGCGTACAGCTACACTGAGAGCGACTCGGGGGAGCCCGACCACGCGCCCCTCTCCAACAGCACCTCCATGCAGCAGGGCAGCCTCTTCCGGCCCAAAGCCAGCAGGACTCCCACCCCCCAGACCCCCGTTAACCCC
>VXAV01004367.1:64337-79753 GCA_013399715.1 Alectura lathami
GGTCTGGGGGTGGTGGGAGCGGAGCTGGGCGGCGGAGGGAGGTGGGGGGGGGCGGTGGTGCCGTGGCCGCCCCGAGGGAGGCAGAGGCAGGAGGCAGCTCCTGGCCCGTGGGCGGGGGCTGAGCCTGCTGCTGGAGCTTTTCGGCGAGAAAGATGCGGTTATAAATAGCTCGCCTGAGCCTGTTTTGACTCATTTGGGGCTGTTTGTGTGCACTGATCCCGAGGAATCGCAACAGCTATCCCAGCTCCTGCGTGCTGGGCATCACGCTGGGGATTTGGTGGGTGTGTGGTGCCTGTGTGGTGAGAAAATCACTTGGTGCTAGTGTTTAAATTCTGCTGTTGCTGGGAGGCGGTGGTTCGCAGGGGTTCTAAGCCGCTGCGAAGCAGCGCTGATGTCATAGGAGGGTGGCCAGTAGACCCCAACAGGGGAAGGCTTTGTCTCCTCCTAGGAGGAGGTGTTCTCCACCACCTTAATAGCAAAATTTTCTTTCAGTATGATCAATAATGTTTGATTTCAAATTCTGTCAGAGTCGAGAGACTGAAGGAGGTCATCCCAGGTACTAGCTGTGGACTGGTCTAAACAAGACGAGAGCAACGGGGTGTTTACTGGAAGCGTGCTCACTGCTGTTTGTCCCAGCTGCTGCTTTCGGCCTGTCCGATGTTCTCTGAAGTCCCAGGCTTATTTTCAGATGCGCCTGAGCACTGACAGCAGTTGCAAGGCTGAGAATTGTCAGACAAATTTATTTAGAAAGATGTTCAGTACTGGTCTCAATGGCAAGCGTGAGTCCCTGTCCCTCGGGCTGACAGGAGAATGTCCGCCTCGCTGTGTGGTGAGGGGGGTAACAGTTTTCTCTCTTCCTGTAAAGAACAGTCAAAGAGAACCTGATGTCCACAGCAAGTGAGAGGTGTAGGCTCTCTTTGGTGGATTTACCAAGCCCTCCTGCTTCTGTGAAGAATCACGCCAGGGGACAAGCTCGGCGGTGTGTCAGCAGGCTGCTAATGCTGTTTTCTTCTTTCTCCCTGACCCCTCTGCAGGAAGAGGAGGCGCAATGGGAACGAGGATGACAGTCACATTCCCCAAACGAAGCGCAGCACCAGGAACACTGTCCTACAGGACTCTTGGGACACTGAGGTGAGAGCCTTCCTGGCAAGCTGAGCTTCCCTTAAGGCTGAGTTTCAATAATAGCTGGACTGTCCTGTGAAATTGTGTTCCCAGAGAGTAGCTGAAGGCCCATTTTCCTTTGTGTCTGAGATCAGCTCTGTTGCGTGCTTCAGAGACTGACATCTGTGAAACATGGCCTGGAAATCAGCATGTTCTGCAGCGACAGTGGCCACCTTTGGCTGGAGAGTTTCTGTCAATGCATTTACTTTATAGGAACGTGATTATTTGTGGTAGAAGCAGTCGTGCTTATCTGGTTTTTAAAAAATGCTCTGGTGGAACGTGGCAGTTTAAGCAAGACCTGCCTCTTCTGAACTCAAGCAATCTGGTTTCTGCTTGTGTTTGCTGTGATCTTTTTCTGGATGTGGGATAAACTCCCCCCCTATGATCTCATCGCTCACATGGCAGGTGTTCCAGCCTGGTGTCGTTTGCTAGCATCTGAGATTAAACAAAACAAAATGCTGATTTCCAAACTGCCACCAGATTTCCTGAGTTGCTGCCTGCATTCATCATCAGAAAGTTCCCTGTATGCATCTCCAATGAGCAGTTCTGCCGCAAAATGCTGATGGAAGAGAGCGTGCCGTGCGGGGGCTGCCTCCTGGCTTGTGTCCCTGCAGGCTGCTGCAGCGGGTCCGTTAAGTCCTGTAAAACACCCCCGCTGTGTCTTGTGCAGCCCTCTCGCCCCGAGGCCGGGCTGCAAGCGTGAGACATCGCAGAACCCCTGCGCGAGGCGCGGCATGCCGTGCGCCTCTGCGACATCCCTTTAGCGTGCGGCGATCCCTTCACACGCACGCTTATATCTGAAAGGACCCCAAACCCTGCGAGGGGGGCCCCGTTTCAGCCAGCACAGCGCACCTTCCCTGCCGGGACTGTTGGTGACACTGCGCTCTGGCAGCTGAGGCGTCTGTCACAGAGGGTGCCCTTGCGGCCATGCTGCCAGCAGCCAGGCGTGCTGGGACGGAGCTGGTTCTGCTTCCCGGGCTGCACCGGGGAGAGCCGCGCGTGGCTGCTCGCCGTCTGACGCTGACCCGCTTGTCCAACAGGTTCCCACCTCCTGTGTAGAGTAGTTAATGGCTAAACGAGCTTTGTATGGGAGGAGGAAGTGTGGAACGAGGGATTGAAGTGGGAGTAATGACATTAAGGCTGTCAGGAAAGCCTCCATGGTGAGTGGCAGAAGCACCTTTGCTTGTCATGTGAGCACTTGACTGACGTGCAGCAGCGGAAACAGCCTTGTGGCAGGCACACAGGAGCGGGTGGCCTTAACCCTGCCCCTAACTGCTGTTTGTTTGGGGTGCCTGCGAGGGAGCCGCATGCACAGCAAACCCAGGGCAGGGCTCAGCTGCTGGAGCTGACGTGGAGACTCCTGCTTCATGCATGCACTCGCGCTGCAGAAGTGTGTTCTAACGCCTTAAACCCTGACCTGCAGGCAAGGAGAACTTCCTCCTGCTGAGCTGAAGTGAGGAACGCACCTGCTGGACACAGCTTTACAGAAACAATGTCCCCTTCTTGAGGGTACAAAACGCACAGTGTCATCTACTGATGGACTGAGCTGCCTTTTTTTTTTTTGGTTTTTGCTTGTTTTCTTGTGGTGTTGAAGCACTGAATTGAGCACGCCCAGGAGTTACAGCCGTGGGATGGAATCAGCGTTCGGTGTTTCTCTGAGGACTTCCCGTGCAGGTGCAGGAGTGCTTCCCACTGATGTCACCCTGACACTGTTGCTGTCTTGTACTCCTTGTGCTCCGCCTCCTGATACTTTGCCATTTACCAGGGAGCTCTGGCTGAGGAGCAGTCCTCACTAGCTGTAGGAGAGAAACTAGGAGGGAAGCTGTGTGGTGAGGGGAAGCGATCTGTAACTTCCAGAGCTCCTGAGGAGAGAGCTGCCCTTCAGCAGAGGGCACGCACACCCCAGCTTGTTGCGGTACCGTAGCTGAAGTTCTGCTTCCTTTTGCCTCTTCCTCCGTTTGAAAGTTGACTTTTCATCTTCCAGAGTGAGGCTTACTTGGGAACGCAACCTCGGGGTGAAAACCAGGTGGCCGTGGTGCTAAAACTGAACTGGCAGCAGTGCTGGATGGAGGGAGGTGCTCCAGGGGCCGTTCCCTCTTTGGTGCCGTCCCTCGGGCCCTCGCTGTCAGCCCCACTGCCCCTGTGAGCTGTGTTTAGTGGAGGAGGATGGTGCTGCTTCCTCCCCCTGCTCTGCTGTCACCTGCACCTGTGGAGCTGCCAGCGGAAGGCCCTCTGCTCTGCTTTCCCCGGGAAGGAAGAGGCTCCGCAGTGTCCCAGCTAGCTCTCTTCCTTCCCGAATAACTGTTCCGTAGAACCCAATCCCTTGCGGTTCCCGACCGACGCCAGGGCTCCCCAGGGCTCGGGAACACCACTGGGCCATCTCTGGAGGGTGCTGACGCAGGGCAGCAGCTGCCTCTCTCGGATCAAAGCTGTTGCGTGGCACTGCGGCTGTGCCGCCCCACGGATATCACCGCGGTGAGGAAGGGCTGCTCTAAATCCTAATTAAAACCAGATTAATTCTTTGCTAAATTCAGCTTAGAGCGTGCTCTAAGTTGTTCCTGTCACCAGTGCTTGAGACACTCTGCCAGGGACCAGCAGGTGAAGGGAGTTGCATGGTTTCCCAGCAGATGTCCAGACAGAACTCCAGTGATGCTCAGTGTGACGCTAATTGGGGTTAATGAGTCGGGGAGACAGCGGAGGTGCCCTTCTGGTGCTTCAGGTGCTCGTAACCCTTCACAGGGCTGCTTCCTTCTGCCCTTTTGCTTAAAACTGTTTCATTGTGCAGATGCTTGTCATTGCTGACATGATGACTTTAAGGATTCTTTTTTTTGTCTGCTTGTAGTCCAAATGCCTAACAGAATGTGCACCACAGCCTGGGGAAATGGTAGGTCCACGACATGGCTGGGGCTGGAAGCGGGCGTCACGGGCTGGTGAATTTTTGCATTAGAGAAATGGAAATAAAGAGGGTCTGATGCGTCAGGTCTGCCAACAGCCTTAGGTGTAGGAAGCACGTCCCAGGACACAGCCTGTGCTTTAAGAAAAAAAAAAAATTAATCATGAAGTAATCATCACTAACAGCTCTGAACTGTTCTGTTAAGATGTGAATCTTGAGCAGTAAGCAATGCTGGGTTCTCATGTTGATTTTTGCCTTGATTTTCAGAAGGTGGCTGTAACGAAACACAGTAAGGAACACAGACTAAAAGGAAGCAAAGTGTCCTGTGCGGTGGGTTTCTCTCCAAGGCTGCTGTGACTTGCTCAGCATAAAGCACTGCATTCCAGTGTGTGTGCTTCTCTGCAGAACGAGGCGGTCTGGCAAGCAGCGTCTCGCTGCTCTTCTCTGTGCTCCTGGTGTCCTGTCCCTCTCCAGTGTCAGCAGCAGCAGGAAGGGGAGCAGCCTGCTCCTGTGGTCACATCTGCTGCTGCCTTAAGAATGACTTCACATTTTCTGTTGCTTTCTCCTTGCTAGCTGAACCTAACACACCAGCACGGGTGCAGTCTCAGCCCCCCTGTCATGCTTGCTGTACCGCAACACGACTGAAGCACCGAAGCGATTTTAGTGCTTAGCAAAACGAGGGAACCTGCATGGCTGACTTGTCACCATCAGTTGTGGAATCGGTGCCAGGGGGCTTCCAGCTGGCGCTGTGGTCCAGCTGCGGTTTGTGCAGCGGCTCCCTGGTGCAGTTTGCGCTGTGCTCTAGGTTTACTCTGAAGGGAGCCCTCTGGATGTGGTGCAGGCCGTTAAATTGCCGTTGCCTTCTTTGAATTTGCCTTCCTCTGCTGTGGGCACCCAGCTTTGACTTCTGTGGTTTTAACTTAAAACTTACAAGGATGTTTTTTTAGCTGCTGTCACTGATGCTGGCTGCTTGCTTGAATTGACTGCCTGCAGGGTGGCAAAGTAGTCATTGGCTGGTGCTCAAGCACCTGAATCTTCGCAGCGTTGTCCTGAACAGCATCTCACGCAGCAATAAAACATTTCAGCTGGGCCTAATGGAAACCTTTCATTAGCAGCCCTTAAAATGGTATAAACCAAACAGTTTTATGTCTTTGAAACACTGAAAATGATGGCTAATGCTCTTCCAGTCGTTACCATGAAGTGTTTATCCTAAATGCTAGCAAACGTGCCTCGTCTCCTCCATGTGTGCTAAAGCCTAAGTTCTCTTTCCCGTGTGTGGCAGCATTCAGTGGCTGTTGTCCTTTCCCTGTTGTGCCGGGTAAACTGTTACGGACAGCTCACCGCTAACGTCGCAGCCCCGGCGCTCAGCGGGGAGCAGAGGGGTTGTGTGCATGCCACGGTGTTCAAAGACCTAAACTGGGCATTGCTGTGTTTGTTCTCCCCGGCCTGTTGCTTTGGATGCTTCAGAGCGCGTTCCAGAAACACTGACCTGTAGGAAAACGCTTTGCATGGTGCTTACCCGAACCGCCTGCTGAGCCAGGAGCCGCAGGCGTGGAGGTGGTGCCGCTGCTTCCCCGCGCCCCGCCCGCCTTCGCTGGCGCGTGCTGCTCAGCAGGAACGTTCTTTATTTTCCAATTCTCGGATGAATTCGGCAAACTTCACTAGCGCTGAAACGCGGGTCGTGGGGGCAGAGCTGGCGGGCCGAAAGCAGACGGTTGGAAACGCAGCGTGCTGGAGGTCGGCGAGCCTCTGGCTGGAAGCTCGCTCGGCCCCGCCATGCTTTCCGTGTGCTGGCAGTAACCGCCCCTGCGAATGCCAAGGAAGCGCCCGGTGGATTCTCCTTTGTCCGTCAGGCTGAACGCGAGCCTGAGGCTCTGGAAGGGAGGGACTCACTGTGAGGAGCACTTGCTCGGCAGAGCTGCGTCGCTGCGCGCGGTGGGGTGGTTGTGCTGTTAACGTTCTCTCTGTCTCAGTCCTCCAGCAGTGATAGCGGCAGCAGCAGCAGCAGCTGTAGCAGCAGCAGCATCAACAGCCCTGACAGAGCCAGCGGCCCGGAACCCAGCCTCAACCCCGGCGTGGCAGGCTCCAGCCCTGTCTCCTCTCAGTCCTTCCACGAGCAGTCTGCACTAAGTCAAGGCCCTTACTTCCACATCAACCAGATCCTGAAGGAGGCACACTTCCACAGCCTACAGAGCCGGGGCCGCCCTCCGACATGATGAGCCGGCAGTTCCTTGCCTTCTGTGAAGGGACAGCACTGTGTGGATTTGATATTTCAACTTCAAGTTTGGTCAGATGAAATTGCACAAAACGCCTGTTGCCTTTTTGGTCTATATTTGAAATGAAATAACAGGTTAACAGGAAGTTGTTTACTTGTGGTTTGCTGCACTATTGCAATGCAAAAGGGGCTTTGAAGCAATTTTTATAGGATTCTTTTGGGGGTGGTTTTAAAGTACATGGCAAGAGGAGACTGAGGAATCCACATCTGTGATATAGGGTTGCATAACGTTCAATTCCAGTTGACTGCCTATTGTGTTAGCAATTTGTTGTTTCATGTAAAATTCCTTCCCACATTCACCTTCAGTTTTATAAGTCTTTTTTAATTTCAATAAACCAGTGAAAAAATTTATTTGGCAGAACAATTTTTTGAGCATTTAGAAGTAGTAAGGCAGTAAAAATAGGTGCTGGCCCTGGAATCCCCTAGGACTGGTCCAGCTGCAAGCTCTCCACCAGGTCTGGGTGTGATGAGCCCTGTCTGCCTGGATCTTTACTGTTGCAGTATTGAAAATTAATTGTGAAACTGGAGCCAGGGGAGCTTAGGCAGCTGTAGCCAAACTGCCCCATGCCTGCTGGGTTCATTTAGCAAGCAGATCTGTGCTATCTGCTGAGAAAAGCACAGAGTAGCCTGGGGAGGAGCTTCTGAAGGAGAGGAATCTTCACAGTCCTCTAATGCCAATTTCTAGCTATGAAATGTTTTGTTCTGATACAACGTGTAGTTTTACTTCTTTGATTTGACTTTAAGGTGAACAGCTCCTAGGGAATAGGAAGGGAAAGAGTAGCTAGAGCTCTAGGTCCACAGCCAGACTGCAAGGACTTCCCTGACCTGCTCCTGGTTCAAGTGGCATCCTGTCACCTGGCTGAGGATGGAGAAGTTGTGACAACACCAGCAGAGCTGTCACCAGCCCCTGCTGAGGGGAGAGAGTGTTCTCAGTGAAGACAAGCGTCCAGACAGACTTCTTTTTTATTGAATCACTTGGTCATGCCAGAAAGCCATCCCAGCTTGAAGAGAGACGGTGCAGCTGTGTCTTCCTCCTCAGCTACAAGCTGCCTGAACAAGGAGCCAGGGCGCAGGGCCTCATCTTCTGCTCTTGTGAGTGCAGGACGTGGAACCTGTTGTTAAAAACAAGAGTCAGAAACTAACAGCACGCCTTTGGCTTATTCCATACCCTCACCTAGCAGCTGCAAGGAGGCACAGACTACAGCAGAACAGCTGGAGCCTGACCCCCAGCCTGACTGCTTGTGCTGCAGGTGGTTAGCGACGAGCAGAGGTGGCTGAGTGGCAGATGCACAGCTCCTTGCTGGCGGCAGCAAGTTCACTTTACAGGCGTCATTCGGTGCTCAGACATGATCATTCTGTACAGTAGGGGAAAGGGCTGGTGTTGCTCTCAGAGCAAGGGGGGTAACGACAGTAAAAGTACAGCTGTTGCTTTTGCAGGGAGCTGTTCTTGAGTAACCGAGGACTTTGGCCTCTCTGGAGCTGCTCCACAATTAAAGGAGGAACAAGCAACTCTGCTCCAGGGCTGCCACCACAGCAGGGAGTACTGCAAGCGAGACGGACAGCACTGCACACTGCTCCACGCTGCTGCAGCTGAGGTGAGAGGGGTAAGGAACACCTTCGCTGTTAAACACGGGGCTTTTAAACAACCCCCGTGCCACGTCTGGTTCTTGATGCTCCTGAATAATGGAGAACAAGAGCTGCAGCGTAAATGCCAGCACCTCAAGTAATGCTCTGCTCTGGTAAAACCAGACCTTTATTCTTCCATCCCATTTGGAGGCATCTTCATTGATTACTGGATTGTTAATGGCTAGGGGAACCAGATCGCTAATTCCTGCCTCCCGGAGCTGTGAGGTATTCCTTGGCTCTCTCAGTCCTCAGCACAGGGAGCTCCACCTAAGCCAATGCTTTAAACTCGAAGAAACGCGGCAGCATCATGGCTGTGTGCTAGCAAAACAAACACGACAACGCAGCACTGCCAGAGAAGCAAGCCACTCCGTCCACACAGGCTCAAATACCCGGGGCAGCTTCGTCGGGAGTTAGGGGTCAGCACCGCACTGGAAGGGAGTTCAGATCATTAGAGAGCATCCTGCAGCCATCCTTCACTGAGTTAAGTCTCAGAGTGTCTCATCTGTGCAAGTCTTCACTGCATTTCCATGGTGGTTTTTGCCTATGTTATACCATAGAGCAGCAGGCCCCCCAGAACACCCAGGGGCCATCAGGTTGGTTTTTTTTTTTTTTTTTTTTTGAGGGTGAAGGGGAAATCCAAACCATCTCATGCTATGTTGCAGTAATGGTTCTCTCATTTTACAAACAAAATAAAAATAAAAATCAGGTTAACTATTAACTGTTTGGCTACTTCCTTCTTTCTCTGCAAGCTCAAGTGTCGGTGGGAGAACGAGCATGGGCACGAAGTTCAGCTGGCTCTGTCCTACCAACCTGAGCTCCTCCTGTGGTCCTGGGCGCAGACTTGGTCTTCCGCGAGCTTGACATGCTGAGCGGCAGCAGCCCAAACCTTGGGAGGTGGAAGGAAGAAATGCAGTTGGTCAGAGGAAGCAGCAGCTCCAGACCTGCTTCCTCACCAGGTGTGGGAAGGAACAGCAGAGCTGAGTCACCTACCTGATCTGGCTGGACGCTAAGGGCAAGATGTTGTGGGGCTCCTGGGAGCCGAGCGCGCTGCTCCTGCTCGTGTACTGGTTCTCCGTGCCGGTCAGCAAGCCGAAGACAACCTGTGAGGCAGGAAGGAGCTGTTTGCACTGCGGGCAGCTGCAGAGCTGACCCCACAGTACGCTGCGGTGAGGTCTGCTGGCATTGCAGAACGCTTGCGGCTGGTTTTAGGTTTGAATATGAATTGTCTCTCTTCCCCCCTTGTAACTTGCAATGGGTGCTGCTCGCTGCTGCCACAGTTGAGTTTTGGGGCTGTTTCAGCACCACTTGACCCAGTTGGCATTGCGCAGCTCCAGCGAATCCTGCTAGATAAAGTTCAGCCAACTCCACGCATGACTGCGTGCCGTGCGGTGAGCTCGGCGAGCTCCTCTTATTGTCACCTGGCATGAAATGCCCCTCCCGCTGCTGAGTAAGTGCCAGGGTTATCTCTGGACATCAAGCAGTTCATAAAGCACCACAGCCGCCCTTCCAGACGTGCTCAGTGGCACGCTGGGTGCGTTCCTTTTGCTGCACTCACAGAGGTTCGCTGCACCAGGCGGTTGAGGTTGCTGTTTAAGTGTGGAGTGAAAACGTCCAAGTCAAACGGATCTATGTGTCCCTCCAGGAAGTCAGTCACCTTCTCAATCCTACAAGCAGAGCAGAGGGGTCCTGTCAGTGTTGACGTCCTGGTGAGGGGCAGGACGCAGGGATGGCTGCGGATGTCAGCGGATGTTCACCGATTGCTCTGAAACCGTGAGGGACCGGACCCGCAGAGGTGACTGAGCAAAATGTGAATTGCTGAGCAAAACGGCGGCTGGCCGAGTGGTTTCCAGCTCTTACAGGTACCACCTACAACACCTGCTACTGTTTCTCCCTGTGGTAGCTCTTGGAGGGGGACAGAGAGAGAGAGAGATGGCTCCGTCCTGAGATGAGCGTACACAGGGTTTGAACTCAGGTGGGAGCTTAACGGTTCTCTCCAGAGGCATCCTCTGAGGGTGTCCCTGCCACACGAGGCCAGACTGTGTGTGCAGAGCAGAGGGGACCAGCCTGCTGTCCGAACTGCCAGCCCCAGAATCCCACCCCTCCTACGTTTTGAGGATGAGCTTTGCGTCGGTGGAGGAAGCCAGCTCCCGGGGCTGCGCTGCCCTCCTCCTGCGCGGCCCCTCGGGCAGTCAGGCTGCTGGTCTGAACAGCTGTGGGCCCCACAACCTACTGCTAGTACCTGAGCCCCAGAATTATACCGCACCTGGAGTCATGCTTGATCCTGCTGGTTTTTGCTTCCTCGCTCTTCGCTGTCAAGATGACGTTCAGGTACCGCAGGTCATAGAGCAGCTGCAGAGCTCTGTTCTGGGTCATGGGAAAGGCGCCTGCTTTCTGCAAATACAAGAAGGGCTCTTCACTCACACTGCAACGTGGCTGTCAAAGGACTGCTTCAGGGTGAATGTCTAAAAACGTCAGCCCCAAAAACCAACACAACTGAACCGCTCTGAGCCCACAATCTGGTGCCAGATCCCTTCTCTCCTCATTTCTGGGGAGGCAGGGGAAGGGCGCAGCACCCCTTCTAGCTCTCCCAGGTGGACATTTCCTTTTCCAAGGGATCAGAGCGCACACGCTGCCCAGTGCCCCTTGCGTCCCATGCCAGCTGGAGCGAGGACGGGCCCTGCTCACGCACCTTCTCCCGCTTCTCTTCCATGAGCTGTTCATAGGCAGCCAGCACCTCGGCCATGCAGGTCTTCAGCAGCTCCTGCAAGGTGACTTTGGGCAGAGTGTGGCCACCGACTCGGTTCACCTCTTGGCACAGGCTGAAGAGGAGGCACTGCACATGCCAGGACGGCTGTGGAACAAAGCAGCGTTATTTGCACGTGGGCTGTAAGCTGTGTTGGCTTTGTCAGCAGCGCGACATCATTTCCTGAACTCTCACTGTGCTGCTTTTCCCTTCAGAATCAACAGAATTCACCTCCTCTGGTTCACTACAAGAGACTATGGCCATGCCCAGCCCCTCCCACACCGTGCAAATGCTGAAATCACTCTGCCCTGGCCGTGGGATTGCCACCTGCGTTGTCACGGTGTCATTCCTGCTCTGCCACAACACCTAAGGAAGCCTGCAGTGCTCGGTGCTCAGGCTTTGCACAGTCCCACCGTTACAGTCCTGTGTCCTCCAGTGCAACGTTTCCATGAAATCTCTCCTGTGAGTTTCTATGTATAAACCAGGCATACATCCTTCTTTGGCTCAGCTTTATAGGATTGGGGCCAATCTTATCCATTTGAATAGACAGCAGCAACTAGCTAACTTCCTTCCTCTGACCTCTGTCCTTAGAAGGTGAGTGTCACAAAGAGCAAATAACAGCACCAGAGAGTGTTTGCCCTGTGCTCATAGTGCCAGGCAAACTCCACAGTGGGTCAGCAACCTGGAAACCAGCACTCTTCTCCTCCCAGCAGATCACTCCTCTGCGTTTCCAGGGGATGTTTCTCATACCTGCATGGGCAGCCGGATCTTGGATGTTACGCTGTTACCCGACTCAGTCTCCTCCTGAATTTCAATCTCATCCCAGCTGGTGGCTGAGGCCAAGACAGAGCCAGCTGTGTCTAGCAGCAACGTACGGGTAAAGCACTGAACCAGAGCCTAGAGTGCAAAACACAAGAGCATCCAGTCACAGACAGACAGCTCTAGTGGGAGTAAAAAGGGGCGGGCAGCACGCTCCTGCAGAGACACCGACCTCCCTCATCCCCCTGAGCCTCCCAAGCGAACACATCCCACTGGGTGCCACCTCTGAGCTGCCACCACCTGGTCTGCCTCGGGCTGGCTGAGCACTGTGCCAGCAGCAGCACGGTGAGCTCGCAGCAGCCTGCTAAGGAGCAGCGCTGCCGGCCACAGGGAGCTGAGTGAGCGAAGACCCACAGAAAGCGACTGCAATGAGAGAAGCAGTTCCTTACTTTGGTGACAGTGGAGCTCCAGATCTGGTAAGCAACCAGGCTCTGCTGCAGGAGTTCTGCCTTCAGCTCCTGCCACTTGGCCTGCACAGGGTTCACCTCTTGGGCCTTCCCCTTCCCCAGCTTCTTGGTGGAGCGAGTTTCCTTCAGCGCCGTCTCCGCGCTGCCTGACCGGCCCAGGATGCACTGCTTGAGGTGAGGGCAAAGCTCGCTCAGGGACTGGCACAGCCTGGCCATGAAGAGGACAGCACGGAGCCTGGCATCGCTAGGAGCGTCCGCCTGCCCCCTCAGCAGGCTCTGGGCACCCTGGAGCTCTTGACGCACGCAGCCCAGGACGTGGTGGATGCAGGCGACGCAGTGGTTGCGGAGCAGCCCCTCCACCGTGCCGGTGTCCGCGTAGCGGTCGAAGGCTGAGCGAGGCTGCGCGATGGGAGCGGGCTCCTTGGTGGCCGAGGACTCCGCGGGAAGGTAGGACAGGAGGTCGTCCAGCCTGGCCTTCAGCTTCGAGTCCAGAGCTGAGCAGAAGCTCTGCACGCACGGCGTCAGCGCCTGGGCCTTCATGGACAGGCCGCTCTTGGTGAACTGGCTGCGGTTTGCCACGTTGACCCAAGCGGCGTCCGAAGGCAGGTCGCTGGGGTTCTCTGACCACAGGAAGAGGGCCACGTCGTGTTCGAACTGGACGTGCTTGCTCAGGGCAGAGGCGTTGGGTTTGACTTCAAGCTCCTGCAGGGCTAAGACGAGAAGCTGCTTGGAGCTGCTTGAGATGGATTCGAAGCCCTCTTTAATCAGCATCTGGAAAATGAGGAAAAAAGACACTTTTACACGTGCCTCCTGCAACACAGCACTTCAGATACGCACCTGGAGCTGCAACAGGCACCTGCAGCCTGTTTGAGACAACAAGGCGGGGAACAGAGCGAAGCTGCCTGTGAAGGGCTGCAGCAGAGTGCTCACCTCCAGCCTGTGCAGGAAGAGCTGCCGCAGCAGGTCCTCCCAGAAGGAAGCAGGCTTGTCCAGAAGGCGGCGGCACACCACGTCCCAGTTCTGGCTTACGGACTCGCTCGTGAGCAGCTCCCACACCGCGTCGCGGATCCCTGCGAGCCCTTTCAGGCTCTTCACATAGACCAGCAGGTTGCTGACCCCAGCCCTGATATCATCGCTGCACCTGAAGGCAAAGTTTCACTTCAGACTTGCTCAGAAGCAACCCCAGGAACCCAGGAGAAAACACGTGTTGCATCAGGGGCGGGGAATTATCTGTCAGGAAGAGGCTCTGCCTGCAGAAGCTCCTGAAGGGCTGAGGTACCTGTGACTCTCGGTGAGGCACCTGCACTCCAGACCCCAGCAGGGAAGCCAGGGCTGCAGCGGGCATCGAAGCCAAGAGCACCCCCTGAACACCCCCGCTGCGCAAACTGCCCCCTGCTGCGAGCCAGCCCTGGCAAGTGGGGGGCCTGGGAAAAGCTGCTGGGGAAATATCCCATGGCCGACGAGCACACCATGGGGGGCTGCAGCTGGTGCCAGGGAGCGGCTGGCCAGCCCAGCAGCAGCTCCACAGGATAAGGATACAGGACTGACACCAGTGCACGAGCTACAAGGCTGCTAAGGGGCTGGAAGGGCTGCGCCCATCCACATGGGGGAGAGGGGGTGGAGCTGAGAGCTCTAAAAAGGGGATCTGGCTGCGCTCACACAGTCTGGGGAAGGGCAGCGAGGAGAAAGGAGGTGCTGGACCAAGAACAGAGATAGGTAAGGGAGTTCCTTCTCGTTTACTCTCTGTGCTTGTTTGTGGTTGTGGCAGCATGAAGTAGCTCTAGATAATTATGACTGTACAGCCCTGGGTTAGCCTGTGTGCTCTGCTGTATCAGAGTGCTACTGCCCGACTTGGGACTGTGCTACGCTGCTCTGGCTGTTTAGCTGCAGGAGAGAGGGAACGCTGAGCAAGGAGCCAGCAGAGCTTTGCTTTGTAGGTGAGCTTGGGTTTGCTTTGTGCTGCTGCCTTGGCAAAGACCTCGTGGTGTCTGGGGGAGTCCTGTGGAGGAGGACAGTGTCACACTCACATGGCAATCCAATTCTGCAGCGTGTCTCTGAGATAGTCCTGGCTGATGGGGTGTGCCAGGGTCCGCAGGGTTGGCTGGAACTCCACCACAGACTCAGGGAGGTACCTGAACCAGCTGCTCAGCTTCACCTCATCCTCCAGAACCCCACCTTTCCCTGGAAGCACACGGGATGGGGGAATCAGCCCAGCACAGGGGCAGCCTCCTGCCTGAAAACAGAGCTGCTGCTGGCTGGGTGCCCACCTGCTGGGTGCTGGCCTGTAGTGCTCTCCAGGGTGGAAAAGAGCAAGCCACAGGGTAGGGCTGGATCTGGTGGCACCCCTTCAGGCATCATGTAGAAGAGGGCATGAGCCTGGTACAGGGTAGTGGTTAGCAGCTCCATCAGTGAACACACCTGAGCTTTAATACCCACACCTGGAAACAAACAAACAAAAAAAAGCCTTTTAGTGAAGGCAGCCCCTTCAGCAGACCAGCCCTGTTTGCCATGGTCTGTGGGTCACTTCTGCTTGGGTAGTGCAGGGCAGGAGGGAGAAGAAGCAAAGGGGTTACCCTGGCTTTAAAAAGGTGGCAGCCCTGTTGTACTGACCGTGGTGAGGCTGGTTGAGAAGCTGCTGGATTGCCAGCTTCCTGGCCAGAAGGAAGTCAGCCAGGGCCTGGCGTGGGGAACTGTCCTCCAGGAGCATGATGGCACACAGGGCTTCTGCCACCGCCTGGTCCGACACGGTCTGGCACTTCAGCAGGGACTTGCTCTCCTGCAGGATGGTGGATCTGGCAAGGAAAGGAACCAGACAGTAATCAAAGAGCTGGAGGGAGGTGGTCTGGTGTTTGACAGATAACGAGGTTTGGTTAGAAGATGCTGAGCAGGAACTGCACTCAGTGCTGCATTCACAGAATGACAGGGGTTGGAGGGGACCTCTGGAGGTCCCCCAGTCCAACCCCCTGCTTCCCTAGGGCAGGCTGCAGGAAAGCAGCCAGGTGGGTTTGAGCACCTCCAGAGAAGGAGACTCCACCACCTCCCTGGCCAGTGTGTGCCAGTGCTCTGTAGTAAAGTTTTTTTTCCTTGTGTTCACATGGAACTTCCTGGGCTCCAGCCTGTGCCCATCGTCCCTTCTCCTCTCACTGGGCACCACCAAAGAGAGCCTGACACCACCCACCCGCCACCCACCCTTCAGACATCGGTAAGCACCGATCAGACCCCTCTCAGCCTCCTCCCCTCCACGACGAGCAGCCTTTCCTTTCCTTTCCTCGTACTGCAGGCGCTCCAGGCCCTGACCATCCTCATGGCATCCTTTCCTCGTACTGCAGGCGCTCCAGGCCCTGACCATCCTCATGGCAGCGGTCCTCGCACACCACCTCCCCGAGGGCACCGCGACCACCCGGCCGCCGCCCCAGGTGGGAGCATCCCCCCGGCCCCGTGCCCACCTGCAGTGGCTGGCGGCGGCCACCTGCCGCAGCAGGATGGGGAAGC